>BQMB01000747.1:0-40475 GCA_027943415.1 Closterium sp. NIES-67 | reverse complement strand
TCATCAGCAGGTGCAGCCACAGCAGCCTGCACGGATTCCTGCGCTTCGATTGATTGACTTGGCGAGGAGCACGATTGACCATCCAGCTTGGCGGCTTGGAGGCGGTCCCATTGACGGCATACCACTCGTCATCCTTCTTCTTAAAGCAGGAGGCAAGGCCGTGGTTGGTGCCGCCACACACCTGGCCAGCACGAGGGCCGCGCTTGATGATGTAGGGACAGGGGGAAGCGGTTGCGCTGGAATGGCGCCGAAGCGGCATAGGCTTGAGGCACGGGAGCGCGGATTGCATTGGCCTTGGCTTGAGCGCTGTTGTCCTTTTCGGCAGAAAGGAGCGCGGATGAGACCTTGGCAAATGTGAGGTCTGCAGGAGCAAGGCCCAAGAGCATCTTGCGTGTGACTTCGTATGCCGGAGTGAGGCGACTAGGAGAGCGGCTGCAGGCTTGCTCGGGGAAGACTATCCCCAACTGTTTGAGTTCACCATGAATGGACTGCACCTTGGTGACATAGTCCGCCATGCCTGGCGAGTCCTCGAGCCGCACTTGGAACATGCTGGGGATGAGTATAGCAACTCCCACTGCAGTCTTGTTCAGGAAGCGATCTCGAGGTAGAGCCAAATGGCGTTGGCAGACGGTATTGTGGTAGGTTTCGACGAGTTCGGGAGGAGTGGTGCCCATGAAGACACTAATGACCGCACCATCGGCCTTCTCCCAATTCTTGTACTTGAGCAGTGCAGCAGCATAAACTGCTTCGGCGGCGGCATTAGCTGGATCGGCGGACCTCTCGGGTTTAGGAGGCTCTTTGCCGTCACCGATGTTGAGAAGGACGTCGGTGAGCTCGAGCCCCTTCACCTCGCGACTGAGGAGGTGCTTGTCGACACCATAGCGCCAAGCCTTGTAGTTGGAGCATGTGCCGTCCGGCTCGAGACGAAGGAGCGGGATCGGGTTGGCGAGTGAAGTGGTTGAGTAAGCCATTGTCGGTGTGCAGCGCGGCACTTCTGGAAATTGGTCGACGAGAATTGCTGAAAATCACTCTGACGGCTGTATCAAAATGCCGCTAAGTAGGAAATGGCGTCGCGAAAATTTGTTAAAACGCCGACTTGAAACTGAATCTGAGCCTATGTCTAACCCCGGACCCACACACCCCCCACACACCCCAGGCCCTGTCCCGCGGCTACACAGCTCCGCAACCAGCTCCGCAACCAGCTCCGCTCCACTTCAACCTGTGTACCTGCTCTTGATTTGACGCGAGACGTTCGTGGAGGCGATTTCGCGAGGGGAGTTCGCCTATTCTGGCGGGGTCTGAGGGGAAACTCGAGAACGAGTTTTAAAGAGATGGTCGAAATTGAGATTCGACCAAGGAGAACCGAGGAGGAAATCGACGACGAGAACCGTGAACGCTTCAGAGATGAGAAATTCAACGAGGTCGAGCGCAAAGGCGGTCGACGATGAGAGGCGCGACTGCAGAGTGGAGCACGTCGAAATTCCGACGACTCGAAACGAATGTCGCGACGATGAAGTGCGCGTAGCGCGGGCACGTTCAGATTAGGACCTTGATCCGCGTGTGCGGATAGGTCGCTCTGATACGATGTAAGAAATAGAGTTGAAATGATTGATTAGGAAAGGAGCCCAAGGCTCTATAAGTACATGGCAAGGTGTGAGAGAATGGATGAAGGGGGAATTGGAGGGAATCCCCATTGGGATCTCCGGAATCTCCAATTGGGTAATTGGAGATTGTGGGGATCACAATTGGGTGAGGTTGAGATTTGTGAGTACACCCCAACCCACTAGAACATTCACAACCTAAACTAGGATATAAAAGTACAAATACAAAAGTGGTATTTGCCGTCTATTTCTAACACTATGTGCCCTCCCAAAGCGTACCACCATTTAATACTAAGAGTTTATGTACACAGGTCGGAAAGCTGAAAAAACCTATTGAATGCAAAACATCCGGACAATTGTTTCCGTCACTGTACAAGCCTTCCTTGGCCTTGCTAACTACTACCGCAAATTCATCCGCCACTTTGCTGCTATCACCTCCCCCTATCTCTTGCAAGAATGAAGGATTCCGTGGGCATTCGGACCAGCAGAAAACATTTGACTCTATCAAGTGGGCACTAACCTGCTCTCCTACCCTTGTCCTACCCAACCGTTCCCTCCTTTATATGACATGGACAGATGCCTCTCAGGTTGCAACGGGTGCAATCCTTTGTCAGGATCAAGGACATGGCTGCGGCCAATTGCTTTCGACTCTCGGAAGCTCAAGCCTACTTAGTGCAACTATGCTACTCACGATCGTGAGGCGCTGGCCATCATCCATGCAATCAAGAAGTGGCGTTGCTATGTCCATATGCAACACGTCACGGTTCTTACTGACCACTGCACCCTACAATACCTGAAGACACAACCTCATCTCACCCCTAGACAGGCCCGATGGATGGAGCATCTGGAGCAGTACGTACCTAAGCTGAAAATCGAGTATCGCGCTGGCTGCCTCAACCCTGCTGATTGTCTAACCTGGCCTCCGCAATTTCATCTCACCAGAATCGGCAGTGTTACATGGGATGAAAGCTTCATCGGCAAGTTCATCAAAGGTTATCATCGTGACCCTTTCTATCTCAATCTTGCTGCTAACGATCCATCTGTCTACTATGAATCCCCTTTCTGGTATAAGGCAGATTCCCAAGCCATCTGTGTTCCAGCAGACCACAAGCTGCATCACCTCCTGCTACGCGAGCATCATGACCAGAATGCACACTTTGGAGTGGACAAAACGCCTGCATCCATTTCTGCAAACTTTTTTTGGCCCAAGCTCTCTCATGACATTCGTTCCTACATACGCAGCTGTCACGCATGTCAGTGCAACAAAGCTCGCAACGCAGCTCCCTACGGCTTGCTTCACCCCTTGGAAATTCATCAAGTTCCTTGGAGTCATGTCACACTCGACTTCATCACTGATCTCCCTCACACCTCCTCTGATTACAACACTATCCTTACTGTAGTCGACAAGTCAGCAAGATGGCTCACTTCCTTCCTACCTGTACAAATGCAACTGTTAAAGCTATAGCGGATCTCTTCTTCAAGGAAGTGGTACGTTTTCATGGCATTCCCTGCGTCATTATCAGTGACCGTGACTCGCGATTTGTTGGCAGATTCTGGCAGTCCCTCTTTCAACGACTGGGCAGCAAGATTTGCCTCTCTACTGCCTATCATCCTCAGTCGGATGGCCAGACAGAGAGAATGAATCGAACCTTGAAGATGCCCTTCGTGCATGTGTGAATGCACGGCAGAATGATTGGGACGTGCACCTACCTTCAATCGAATTCTCCTACAACAGCACACCCAATCTTGCCACTGGCCAAACTCCATTCTTCCTTGCTACAGGACAACAACCTCGCACACCAGCATCCCTTGTACGCACTCCTAACACTCAAGCAGCAGCTAAATTCCTTTCCACCCACGAGAAGGTTATTGCAGCAGCTCGAGCATCCTTGCTGAAAGCACAAGCACGTATTATCCGGTATGCTGATCAACATCGTCGCAACATCCAGTTTCATAAAGGTGACCAAGTCCTTCTCTCAACTGCTGCCATTACTCAAATCTGGTCTTACTCGTAAATTTGCTCCTCGTTTCATTGGCCCTTTTCCTATCACTCAAGTCCTCTCTCCTGTTACCTATCGCTTGAAACTACCTCCACGCATCAACATCCACCCAGTTTTCCAAGTTCAGCTACTCCGTCCTTATCATTTTCCCCTAACCCACTTCCCTCTCACCCCTCCACCTCAACGTCCTCCCATGTTCACCCCAAGCCCTGACCTCTTTGAAGTTGAGAAAATCCTCTCTCGCGAAACCTCTCCTCATGGCACTTTCTTCCTTGTTAAGTGCCGTGGCCACGATTCTTCTCACAACCTCTGGATTCTTGAGACAAGCCTCCAGCATGCTCAACGTACCCTGTCCAACTACTTTGCAGCTGCCCAAGCACCGAGGATGGTGCTTGCTGGGGAGGGGAGTCATGTAACAAGACGGAGGCAAAATCGTCACTCCCGATTTCGCCAACTGAACTCAATTTCATTTCGAGGTCGAAACCCAACCTCGGAACACACCCTTGGGCAATTCGAAGGTTGAACCCAACCTCGAATTGTTCAACCAGTCAATCTGAGTTTCCAACCTTGGGAACAACTACAGAGAGCACGCAAGCCAGCCAAGCAGCGCAGCTGAATAATTGACAGCACACCTAACGAAAAGCAACTAGAGCCATGGTTTCTACCAACACAGATATATCTCATCATTTCTATGAATGTCGTCAGCAACAGCAGTACAAGGAAGACTCGTCTAGGCTGCAATAGTTAATTCCTAGACTATGCATGCCACTTTCTAGAAAGCGCACTTTTATATGCGAATTCGAGCAGTGGAAGGGAATTTCTCCCACGTCTGGGTGTCGGTACAGGTAGTCCAAATGGGTTTTTTCCATGGTTGGGTTACATCGTTCGGTCTGCTCGTTGATCTGTGGGTGGTAGACGAAGGAAAACTGTATTTTGGTGTCAAATTGGTTCCATAGGTGGCGCCAGATATACCCTGAACTGTCAGTGTTAAGAAACCTGAAACCCTGAAATTCCCAGGGTTCACAGAACACAATCAGGGTCGAATTCAGCAACGGCCGAAAGCATGCCCGGACTGCTGCTAGCCTTTTTCCTAAAGCAGTTAGACTAGGGGGGGTAGGGTGGGTGGGGGGGGGGTGGGGATGTCTATTTCTGATTTCCCAGACGAAGTGAAAATCGGATGGCTCACAGCTCAAGTGAGGGGGGGAAGTTGAAAGGAGGGGATGGAATATTTGAAATCAAGGGGAAAGGGGGAGGGAATTCAAAAACCGAGGGGAGTGGGGAAGCGAAACGAAGGGGGAACGATGATCAAAACGGAGGTGAGAGGCGGATCGAAATCGGGGGGGATCGAAATCGAGGGGAAGGGCGGACGTAAGAGAGGGGAGGGAGACAAAGCCCTCGCAATTGGCCAATGAGCGCCATGCGTGGGAGCGACTTTGCTTGCTTGCAACATCATGGATTTGACTTCAAATGGCAAGAGAAATAAGGGCCGTTAATCATAAGAATTCATCTACGATCGATAAATGTCGAAACGATCACAGTCGATCATGACCGTCAAAGCGTGTTGGGCATTTAGTTACATCTGACAAGCAGCTGGCGGAATTTCCCCCGAAAGGAACGATTGCTGCTAGAGGCAAGGATCTTGTCATGCTAAGGCGTTGTCACTAGTACCCTTGCTAAGGGTAGGGGTGCATTTCCATGTACGAATTTCACTGCTCCACTGGGTTGCCAAATTCTCTGGGTTCGTGGGGAGTATGGGGGTGATGTTGAGGCCTTAGCCAAGTTATATGGGTTGCGGGAGTGTGGGAGGGGGAATGTCTGTACACGAGGACTTGGACAAAATTTTGTTGAGGAGGGTGATATCTCTGGCTATTAGGACTTAGCCGATTCTTTGTGGGTTGTTGGGTGTGTAGGGGGGATGTCTGTACTATAGGTCTTAGCCGATTTTTGTAGGTTGTTGTGTGTGTGGGGGTAATGTCTCCAGAGATTGGGGACTTCGCCAAAATTTCAGGACTGTGAGGTACATGGATGTCACACTCAGGGTTCGTACACGTTGCTTCCTGAAAACTCAGCATTGGCATAACGTAATCCCTGAAATCCCAAGTGTTCAGAAACTTACAACCCCGAAGGGGCTAGGGTCAAGAAAAGTCCAACCCTGAAAATAAGGGTTGGTAAAAAAAATACCCTGTGAAATCAGAGCATCAGGGTAAAATACTCTGATAACGATGTTGGGCTGACAATAGCCCTAGGATCTTTTCAGAATGCTAAGTCCTTGTAGCAGAGTGCTTCATAGCACAGCGGAGTCTTGAGTTGAACCCTTATACAGGTATGTGAGGACAAGCAATTGATTATAGCAAAGGGATGCAAGGTTTATATACTAATACATGAGAATATGAAGAGTCTAACTATTTTGCACTTCGAGGGGTACATTCCCTTTCACGACTTGATAAACGCGACTTGGGTAACCACCCGTACTGTAATACCGGGTCAATTATTTGTCCTTACTGTCACGCTAACTCTTGACTCTTCAGATTCTGACAATTGGTTTGCACGGTCAACGGTCTGCGACCGTTGGCCTTTCGTAACCTCTGCGGGTTGTCTTCAACCCACGTCAACTGTCGGTGGTACTGTAGCAGTGTTGACTCGGTGATCCCCATTGTTGTTGTCTTTGCGTATTCGTACACTCACACGAGACTCCGGAAATGCCCTAAGTCTTTACAACATTTCCAACACCCTTCTTCATTTCTGGAGTGTTGATGTGGTTGGGGTCGCTGATGTGTTGCAGCCCAGTCAGCAGCATGTAGTACCGGATCTTGGCCTTCATCAGCTTCTTGGTCAAGTAGTCAGCTGCCATTTCGGTGGTGGGGCAATAGACCAATTGGAGGCGACCCTGCTCGATCTCGTCCTTCACGAAAAACTAACGAAGCGAGATGTGCTTCGTCCTATTTGCGAATCCATTTTTGTTGTCAAATCTGATTGCCGATTGGTTGTCGCAGAAGAGAGAGAAGCTCGGTAACTCGACAATCTTCGCTTCTTTGAGCAGCTCGTGCAGGTACAGTCCTTCCTTTGTAGCTGAGCAGAGGGCGATATATGCAGCGTCAGCATATGAGAGATGCCAAGAAATAGTTCCGATAGGTTCCAGGTGATAGATGTAGCTTGTGCGTGAGCGGCAGTTGTCCTTATCGTTGGCGTGATCGGCGTCGACGTAGCCAATGAGTTCGATTTTAGTAGCGGCGTTCTTGTGGTAGGTTAGTCCGATCGCCAGGGTCGAGACGAAGTAGTGGAGCGCGAGGTCGAGTTCGGCCAGATTCCCCCCTTCAGGTCACTTAAGGTAGGTAGCGAGCTGGCTATCGGCGTAGGAGAGGTCGGGACGGCAGGTGACGGCGGCGAATAGCAGATAGCCGAGCTTTTGCTGGTACTCCTGGACACCGGATGGTGCGAGTAGCGAGGCGGTCGACGCGGATGCGCGTAGGTGTACAGAGTAGCGAGAGATAGCGGGGACAGATCGAATCTGCAAGCGATGGTGTCGGCGTACTTCGAGGCCGATAGATTAATGGTGTCGGGGCCGTCAGTGACGCTGAGGCCGAGATACTGCATCACGGTCGGTGACAGCGTGATCGTGAGCTGGAGTTCCATCTTGCCCTCAAACCAGACGGTGATGGAAGTAGTGGAGCCGACGTAAAGTAGATCGTCCACGTAGACAATTAGCAGGACATAGTCACTGCTGCGGGATAGGCGGTACAGCCCTAGTCGTGCGGTAGCTGGGCAAAGCCCATGTTGGTGAGGATTCGGTGCAGGTACTGCTGCCACAGGCATGGGACCTGCTTGATCCTGTAGAGGGATTTGAGCAGTTGGCAGACCATCGTTGGGTCGTCGACGTAGGTGTGTGCTTGCTTAACGAAGATGTCAACGTCGACCGGGGCGTAGAGAAATGCGGTGACGACGTCGATTTGTCGCAGAGGAAGTCGGCGAGCGGCGGCAACGACGAGGAGGATTCGAAGGGAAGTGTGGTGGCTAATGGGAGCGATTGTCTTTGTGTAGTCGCTGCCGTAGTGTTGATCAAATCCGCGATAGACCTATCATGCCTTGAAGTGATCGATGGTCCCATCTCCCTTGGTCTTTACTTGGAAGACCCATTTCCTCGACAGGATTGTTTTTCCCTTGGTTTGAGAAATCGGGATCAGTTTCCAGGTGTTGAGCTTGTGCACTACCGCGCATTCCCTGTCCATTGCCTCCCTTCATTTCTCCCTGTGTGGTCCTTGCAGCGCGTGTTTGACGGTCTTCGACTCCTCCACTGGGGGCATCGACGGGGGATGCACGGCTGTCTTGACGCGCTTGTCGCTGCCGTCGCTGACTTCGCCTCTACCCGACGCCTTGACTATGCCACCACTCTATTCTCTGACCCTGCCCGTCCTTCGTACGTCGTGGGTGCTCCTGCCCTTGGCAGTGATGTCCTGGAGGACCGGCAGTACAAGCTTGCTTTCCTGTCCGAGGCTGCGCCTCATCTTTGCTCCATGCTGCTAGTCCCTGAGGGTGACCCAGACGCCTTTGACGTCCCGACCCAGGACGCCTTTGCCCCATTTTAGGTCCCAGGATACAGCCTTGTTTGTATCTAGAAATTGACCCCGATACCGCAGAGTAGGCACGAATATGTGTATTTCGTGTTCAGGTATAGTATTAAATCACGTATGTTGTGATCACCTTGCAGCAACATTGCTCGGCAAACCCGGTCGAACTTGCTGCCCTAACGTGATGAAAGCGGAAGGGGAAGATGCGGAAGAATTCACATCACATCAACTTGTTCGCATTCAGACCCTACCTGGAGCCAGACACCTGGTAATCCACCATACACCTGGCACCTTGATGTCATGTAACATGTTTCGCGAACGCGACCTACCTCCATTCTTGGTCGGCCGTCGGTCACGGCTGACAATACAGGAGTAAAGGTCTAACTTTACCAGCGATTCAGGGCTAGAGGTGTATATATCCCTGATGATAGTATAGTTGGAATGTGGGACCTTGATGTTTTAGAACAGGCTGAACCCCCATGCCATGGGGCCAGTAGGATGTCTCTCTGAATTTTGATTAGACCCATTCACTAATACTCTGTGTCCCTCCCCCATTGTCTCCCTTCTTGATCTAGCAGCTACGTGCTCCTATATCTCACCCCCACCATATCCCCCTCCACCCGAAGCTAGGAAGGGCGATCTTCCAGGCTCCAAATTTCCTAGTTCATTACAGGCCTAAAATCTTATGAGTTAACTTAACTTCTCAAAACAAGGCACAAAGAGTCCCCCTCAAAGTCATCAGAACTCTCGACTCAGAGCCCAGCAGCCCACTGTGTGCGTTGCTGGCGGCTTTGAATAGGCCATTCTGCTCCCACTCGCTTGCTGCAGATGCTGCAACCAATCCAACACAAAGCAATGCAATGCGCCCTTGCATTCGAATTCCCTTCTCCCTTGGACCCAGCACATAAATCAGCTCTCTTGCGCCGCTGATCAAACATCTCAACTCCCATTGCTACCCTACCCTTGCTTCTTGTCACCAGCTGCACAGGACTTACTCGTCAACAGCACATCAGCCTAGCGTTTCACGTCACCTCGCTTTCTGCCATAATCCTCGCTACTTTCATCATCCCTTAAAAAAGGGAAGATTTTCTTCGCGAGGTTGAAGCTATCATTTTTTACCTCCGTGTCCTGCCATGGCATGCAACGCTTGTGGAGTGCATCACCTTGCTGCGGGCCTCAGGCCCATTGCAATCATCTTCATTCTGCAAGCTGGCGCCACTGATAATATTTCCCCCAGTGCGCTTCACAGTCAGAAACATGTGTTATCCGTACTACATAGTTTGCTTCAGAGCGGTTTGCTTAATCGAAGGCTGCTCGAATCGCATGACATTCATGGCCAATTAATCGACTCAAGATTCATCTCGGGCACGAAGTATTCGTGCATGCAACGCTGTCACTTCCACAGGCTGCATCCATGTGTGGAGCCGTCGTCGTGGCAGCTGGCTCAGACTGTGTTTTCCTGCTCCCATTGTTCCCCGAGGCTGTCTCGTGTCTCACCTTTTCAACCCCCCCTGCTCCCTTCACTTCTCCCCTGCTTTTCAGCTCCCCAGGCGCTCCTCTCGACTCACGATGATTGTCCTCCAATGAAGTCACTCCAAGCTTCTCATTCCCCCATACTCAACTCAACTTGGGTCTCCTTACTCTCCTGTGCTTTCATACGAACAGGCGCCACTCGTGAAGGTCTTCATCTTCTTGGGCCCCAAGGATGCCACTCCTGGCTTCTCATTTCCACACTCAAACACGGCCCTCATTATCCATTCACCCCCTGCTAGCGTACATGACCCATTGGACTCGTGCATTTCCCTTCTCCCCCTGTCTCTGCTCCTCTCCTCTCTTTCTCCTTCCCTTGATCATCTTCTGCCTCTTAACTCTCGTTCCTTCACATCTTCCTGATCATTCAAGCCCCTCTAAACCCTCATGGAGCGCTGATTTCATCCACGTGTCAAATCTCATGGTCTTCTTCCAAGCCCTCATGGCGCGCTGATCTCAAGTGTGTTCCCATCTCCCCCATCTCCGCTTTGACTCCCTCCCATCTCCTCTTCTATTCCCTCTGTGCTCCTCTCGTCTCTGTACACGTCTGCCCTGCCCTTTGGCAGCCTTTTGCATGCCTGCATGCCCCAAAATGCCACGTACACAATTATCATCGCTATCCGAGGGTTGGCTGGTAAGGTCGTCTCAATTCCACACCTGACGCAAATTCATGTAATTGCATGATGCCCCTTATTGTGTGACATGCAGCCTGTTATAGGCATGTACGCTATCATGGGCATCCCAACTCCTCACGTTGATTTCCAGCATGCAAAGCTGCCAAATTGCAAATTCGACACTTTACAGCAGTTCTCTTACATGAGTGGTATGCAAGGGATGGGTGCAGCAGCGTTCTTGCATGCTGTAGAGTGTCAAGCATAATGGGGATCCCACCTTGAGGAGACACTAGGGCATGGGTTCTGATGGACAGGTAGCACTTGTGCATGTTCCCATGGGAAATTCCAGCAGCTTGCAATGGGCCAGCCGTGTTTAGGATGATGTAACAGAATTATGACCATCACAACACCGAAACTGCACACCCCGAGATTTTACTGTGAGCACTGTCGACATGCGGACACATCACAGGCGGCACGTTCTGGATGAATTATGCTGCAACAAGCAGAACGGGAAATTTGGATGTATTTGGTTTTACTATGCCGAGTGGCACGGATGTGGATTTGTTGCGTGCATATCAGACTATTCCCTATACCGAATTCCACGTACACTTATTGCTGGGACCAGCGGACATGGAAACAGTGTTAGCGGGTGATGTGCCAGGTGGGCGGATGAGCGCTGGTGGGTTTACAGGAGATGTGAATATTGCTGCCAATGTTGTTGGGGGCAGTTGGGGAGGGGTTATATGAGCCCTGAGCCCCTCAGCAATGCTCTAAACAAAGGAAGAATACCAAAAGCACGGAGAAGAAAGCATGGGATAGAGTCAGGGAGAAAGAGATGGAGATGGGGCTGCCGGAAAGAGAGGCAACCTCCCCTACCCAACCAGACCAAGCCATCTGACGTGCTCTGACCCTCCAAACCGTTGACAGGTACTTTCAGGTAGGGAAGTTGGGTGAGGGCCGATCGGGACAGAGGGAGGGTGGAATGGAGGCGAGGAGTGCCACGAGCGCTTGTCCCAAGGTCCCAAGACCGCCTCAGCGTAGGTACGAGGCTAACAAGCGCTCGTGGATAGCTGAGGAGAGGCCCAAGGTCCCAAGACCGCCTCAGCGTAAGTGCGAGGGGTCGGGATGTAAAAGGCGTCGGGGTCACCCTCAGGGACTAGCAGCGTGGAACAGAGATGGGGAGCAGCCTCGGACAGGAAAGCAAGCTCGTACTGGCGGTCCTCCAGGACGTCACTGCCGAGGGCAGGAGCACCCCCGACAGACGGAGGACGACAGGGTCGGAGACCAGAGCGGTGGCGGAGTCAAGGCGGCGGGTAGAGGCGAAGTCAGCGACCGCAGCGACAAGAGCGTCAAGACGCAAAACCAGAACAGACGGGTCGGTAACGAGAGAGGCAAGGACCCGAGGAACAAGAGGACAAGCGGCACGAAGGTAGTCAGACAAAGGGGGGGGCGCAACAACAAGGGAGGACAGAGGAGGCAATGGCAGGAGGGGAGGATGAGACGCGTGGGAACGAAGCAACATAGGGTGAGAGCGCGGGACAGGGGAGACAGGGCGAGCACGGGAGGAACGGCGAGACCAGACGTGAGACGGAGGCGTCGGGTCAGGAGACAGAGGAGGGGACACAGGAGGGGAACGAGGGGGAAGACAAGCCGGAGTCGAGTCCGGGGGAGGGAACACAGGGCCGTAGACAAGGAGAGGAGGAGACGACAGGTGAGGCGCAAACGCAGGGTCAGAGGACGGAAGTCTGAGCAGGCGAAGGGCTGACACCGGCGGTGACTGCTGCTGCGGCGGCACGACACCGACTCCGGAACACTCCACTCTAGCATCCTCAGAAGGAACAACCCAGAAGGAACACCCCCAGAGCCCGAAGCCCCTCGAGCACCGGTACTACCCCCAGGGCCACCGGGACAAGCCACAAGAGGAACCCCAGGACTAGTACTCACCCCAACGCCAGCACCCCCACAGTCAACGAACTGCTGCTGCGACGGCTGCGGCGACGGCGGCTGCAACAACGGCTGCGGCAGCGTCGGCAGCGGTGACGGCAGTTGCGACAGCGGTGGCAATGGCGGCTGTGGAGGCGGCGGAGGAGGAAACATCTGGGGAGGGATAGGCGTCGAGGACTGCGCCGCAGGATCACCAGAGTCAGCAGACTCCTCGACCGGGACAACCGACTTGAGGGGGGTGACGTGGGACACACCAGTCGGTGCAGGACGGGGAGGGTTAGGGGGAGGGGCAGGGGCCACCGGGGAAGGGGGGACCAGGAAGAGGGGAGGAGTAACCGGGGGACCTCGGTGGGGGAAGCGGCGGTAGAAGGAGACAGACTTGTCAAAGGTGACGTTGCGGGAGTGAAAGAACCGGTGAGACTGCGGGTGGTAGAAGTGCCAGTCAGACGAGTCGACGGGGAAACCGAGGGAGACACAGGGGAGGGTGCGGGCAGTGAGCTTGTCCGTGCCAGAGGCATGAACGTGAGCAAGGCAGCCCTAGACGTGAAATGCAGACGCGTCACCAGGAGACCCGGACCAAATAAGGGTCGGCGAAACCTGCGGCTGCTGGGGGTGCGGCCACAGGTTTAACTGGTGAGCGGTGTAGCGAACGGCGAACGGCCACAGAAAATGGGGTGCACCGGCATGGATCATGGAGGTACGAGCCACCTCCATGACCAAACCGATGCATCGCTCAACGACCCCATTCTGCTGCGGGGAGTCCGGCAAGGTGAACGTCTGGGTGATGCCCTCCGCACGACAGAAACGACCAAGAACGCATGAGGCAAACTCGCCGCCACGATCAGAGTGGAGATGCAAGACAGGGAGACCGCGGTGGACACGCGCAGAGACAAGCCACGGGATGAGAACGTCAGGCACGTCGGCCTTCCGCTCAAGGGGAAAGACGGTGGTGTAGGGGGTGTAGTCGTCGACAAGCACTAGGAAGTAGCACTCTCGACGCGGCCCATGGACAAGGGCGGGGCCCCAGACGTCCATGTGCAGGGTCTGTAGCGGTGCTGTGGTAGGGGAGAACGAGGACGAGTGAGGGGCACGGCAGAGCCGGCCGTCAACACAGGGCGTGCACGGTGGTGCTGGGGAGGAGGCCAACTCGGGGAACGACCCTGGGAGACCTAGGACTAGACCGTGCTGTGACATGTGACGCAGACACGGGAGGGCAGGGTGACCTAGACGGTGGTGCCACAGTAGTGTCGGGTGAGTGAGCGACCGACAGGAGCAGGCAGCAGCAACCTGGGTAGACGCTGACATCCGAGGGGACATCCCAACGAGGGGGGGTCGCGGTGTCCAATGTGAACAGTCGAGACACCGGGTCTCGGGGGAACGTGGTGAGGGGAGCACCAGTGGCGACCTCGGTATAGACAGCGTACAGTACCACTCGTGACCAGGGAACGTAATGGTGACGCCAAGGTCCTGGGGGCAGCCAACACCAACTAGGTTCCTGGAGAACGAGGGGATGTGCAGGCCTGTAAGAGAGCCTGAAGGAATCGCCGGACAGGGAAGGGTGGTGGAATTGCGGGCGACTACCGGGCCGGAGGAGGGGTCTGCAAGGGAAACTGCAGCAGGAGTAGGAAGCGGCGTCAGCGTAGTGGAGTCGCGAAAGAAACACCGAGAAGCGCCAGAGTCCAAGGTGAAGGAGAGCGCGGCAGTGACATCTGTAATCGGAGCAGCGACAGAAGAACCAAGGCTAAACAAAGCAGGGGATCCTACGCCTGACGCAGCAGGGGAGGCACGACTAGACACGCCTACACTAGGCAACAAGGGGTAGTAAGAAGCAGTCACACTAGAGTCATCAGCATACATCACATGCAAGGCAGCAACAATCTCATCCATGTCCATATCAAAAATCTGAACGCTACAGTGAAGCAAGCTGTCCCAGTCTGAAAGTAGAGGGTAGAGCAGAGGGGCAGCTGAAAGGCTCTAAGCTGGGTCTCAGTACAGGCAGAGCGCCAGGTCGCGTCTATCGCGCGTAGGTAAGCGGCCAGGTCAGCGACAGTGGGGAAAGACGCAAGGTCAGGAAAGAGCATGGGCAGGATCAGGCGACCTACAGAGGCAGCAGGCGGGGTGGAATAATGCTTTACAACAGCATCTAGGAACTCCTGCGCAGTCGTAACCGACCGAAAGTGAGGGCGCTCAGATAGGGGGAGGGCATGACTGATCGCAAGCTGCGCTACGACGTCACGCGACAACCAGACTGAGCGGGCAAGGGCAGCAGCTGCAGCGGGCTCACGGTCAGCGGACGAGGGGTCAGCGGGCAGGGTAGCAGGGTGGTCAGGACAGGGAAGCGTACCATCGAGGTCGACCGCCAGGGAGTGGCCATCCTGCCGCTGACCAGTGAGATGGCGGCGGAGGTTGACCAACCACGTGTCAAACTCGAGCGGCTGACCCTCTGCGTCGAAGCGGAGCACGCAGTCCGCCATTAGGATCAATGCAGCAGCGGTGCAGTACAGTGCGGAGCGGTGCAGTGCGGTGCGGGGCGGTGGAGTGCGGTACTGTGCTGTGCAGCGCGGTACAGTGCGGTGCTGTGCGGTGCAGTGCGGTACCGAGGGGTGAGGGGCGGTGCAGTGCGGTGTGGTATGGCGCGTAGGTACACAATGGACGCTGGGGTCGGTGGCGGGCCGGCGGACGAGAAGGGACGGGCGCGGGGGCCGACTAGGAATGGGCGCAAGGGGGCCAGCTGGACCGGGCGCGAAGACCGGTGAGGGACGGGCGTGAGGGGCGGCTAGGAACGGGCGCACTGGGCCGGCTAGGAACGGGCGCGAGGGGCCGGCTAGAACGGGCGCGAGGTGCCAGCTGGAAACGGGCGCGAGGGGGCCGGCTAGAATGGGCGCGCGGGCCGGCTAGGAACGGGCATGAGGGGCCGGCGGGACGGGCTCGAGGGGCCGGCGAGAACGGGCGCCGGCGCCGGCTGGAACGGGCGCAAGGGCCGGCTAGGAACGGGCGCGAGGGCTAGCTAGGACGGGCGCGACGGCTCAGGGGGCCGGCTAGGGCGGGCGCGACGGCTCAGGGGGCCGGCTAGGACGGGCGCGACAGCGCGAGGAGCCGGCTAGGACGGGCGCGACAGCGCGAGGAGCCGGCTAGGACGGGCGCGACGGCTCAGGGGGCTGGCAAGGGCGGGCGCGACGGCTCAGGGGGCTGGCTAGAAACGGGCGCGACGGCGCGAGGGGCCGGCTAGGACGGGCGCGACGGCTCAGGGGGGGGGCGGCTAGGGCGGGCGCGATGGCTCAGGGGGCCAGCGAGGAATGGGCGCGACGGCGCGAGGGGCCGGCTAGGACGGGTGCGACGGCTCAGGGGGCCGGCTAGGAACGGGCGCGACGGCGAGAAGGGCCAGCTAGGATGGGCGCGACGGCTACGGGGGCCGGCTAGGACGGGCGCGACGGCGCGGGGGGGGGGGGGGGGGGGGGGTGACGGCTAGGACGGGCGCGACGGCGCTAGGGGCGCAAGGGGCTGGCTAGGAACGGGCACAAGGGCGGCTAGGGCTTAGGGCGGAAGCGCGGGCGGGCTAGATGGACCTAGCCTACCTACTCATGATACCATGTTAGAATGAGAGAATGAACTAGTATGGGAGAGTACAAGGTAATATAACCTAGAAGCTGTACCCTCTAAGACACAAACCTATACAGTCTATACAAACATAACAATATATGTTTGACTGTTAGAACTCTGTCACTAACCACTGAGTTAAAAGGGCTTTGCACCTGTGGCCCTTCCTCGAGGATCTCAAGGGCAACCCCAGCGGGTCTCCGACATACGGTAAGTCTTTTCAACATTTCCAACAAAAGGAATATGCCCTCAAAATTGGGCTGCTTGGTTTGTCATGCTGAAAAAGACCTAGCTCTTATGGCTCCCAGACTCTAGGCTGGTTGTTACTTATACGTTGAATCTAAAAAGCATAACATCTCCCTCCTGCACAGTGTACTCTTTGCCTTCAGCTCGCAGCTGCATACAAGTAACGACCAGACACGCAGTAAGCAAACTGCCAGTAAACAACAACACAGATCATCAAGTGCGAGCGAGTTGACTCACCAGGCCTTTCTCCTTGGCCGCCGCATAAGAACCACTGGCCACAAAGTCATCGTAGGAGATCTGCAGGCACACAAAGAAAGGTACAACGACAAAAGGCTGAATTATGCAGTAGTGACCAGAAGAGGGTGGGGGGGGAGATGGAGTAAAAGAGAAGGCAGGATAGCTCAGAAAACTGTTGGTTCGAATGAGCCAAATAATGCGCAGGCCAGACACGCGGGTAATCGGAGAGAGCGAGACGGAGAAACCACAGTGCACAGGAGAGAGGAAGGATTTGGTGAGGGAGGGGGAGGAAGGGAGGGAATGGAGCAGAGAGCAGGCCAGCGAGGGGCGCGTTACCGTTTCAGCGCGGATGAAGCCGCGCTCGAAGTCGGTGTGGATGACCCCTGCTGCCTGTGGCGCTGTCATGCCCGCCCGGATGGTCCACGCCCGCGTCTCCTGTGGCATCAGGGGGGTGGCGCATGGCAGGTGCATGGGAGGCACGGCTGGCACGACTACAAACAAGGGACCTCCTACCTATATTCCCGAACGCCTCATCTCGTAGCCTTATAACTCCAACCCCTCTTCCTTCCTTGTCTACTGGCCTCTCCCCTCCCACACCCCCCCACCTTCCCCCTTCTCCTCCCCCTACTCCCCCCCCTCCTCTCCCCCTCCTCCCCAGCCCCCCCATCTCCCCCCCTTCTCCCCCCCCTTCTCCCCCCTCCTCTCCCACCTTCCCCCCCCCCCCCCCACCTTCTCCCCTGAGGTGAAGTAGGTGCGCAGCCCCAGCAGGCGGTAGGTGGCCTGCACGAGACCTGCCAGCCCACCCTCCGCCACGCCCAGCTCCTCCAGGTACCCCGCGCGGTCCTCCGCACCCAGCTCGCAGAGCTCCGCCTCCACCTGCCGCCACGACACACAGGGGGGCAGCGCGTGGGGAGAGGGCAGGCATTGTTTTATGTATCTATACCCTGCAAAATCAATAAGACATTATTAGCCAAGTGATGCCACCGGACATGGCAGTGGGAGGAGCAGCAGACCTGAGCGGAGACCACAACGCACTCCGCGCCTTCGCTGCTGGCCAGCTGCCGCACAGCTGAGACATGCGGGTTGGAGGAGGGGTCAGCAAGGTCGGTCTCAGCGACGTTCGCCGCATAGATGATGGGCTTGGCTGTCAGCAGGCACAGCTGCGCCACCAGCGGCGCCTCCTCCTCGCTCAGCTCCACGCTGCGCGCCGCCCGCCCTGCCAGCAGCGCCTCTGATATGCGCGCTAGCGCTGCTGCCTCCGCCTCCTCCTGGGGGGGGAAGGGGAGGGGAAAGCGGGGGGGAGGTGGGAACTTGAGGGGACGAAGGAGAGCACGAGGAAAGGGGAGAAGCAGAAGGTGGTTCTAGGGAGTTCTCAAGAGTGATTCATTAGAATTCTCGAAAAGCATGTGTATTTTAAACACCTGCAGGCTAGGGGTAGCGGATAGAGGGAAGACAGTAGTGACCCAAGTCGGATGATAGGTTGTGTGCTACGTTCCGTTCATGCTTATCAGTAGAGCCTACACAAGGGTAGAGGCTAAAGGTCAGAGCTGATCATCTCACCCGGCTGCGAGCCTGAGGGTCCTTGGAGCGACTCTTGCCCAGCCGCTCCATGCGCTTCTCAATCTGCCATGGCGCAATGGGTGCATGCAGCATGGTCATCATGGCACCACGTCAGCATTCCATGCGACAAGAGCAGCGATTAAGCAGCACGGGCAATGATCAAAAGATATTTGCAGCAATAAGGCAACATGAACAGTCATGAGGCATTTTCAGTGGCAATTAGGAACATGAGCAGCAATGAGGTAGCATAAGCAGTGATAAGGCAACACAAGAAGCAACGGGAGCTGTTACATTATGGCAGCAGCAGCAGCAGCAGCACGACAGTCACCTGGGAGAGGTCGCTGAGGGCGAGCTCGAGGTTGATGACGTCGATGTCAGTGGTGGGGTCCACGGCGCCGCTGACGTGCACAATGTCATTGTCCTCAAAGCACCGCACCACCTGGGACCGTGATGCCGTGGCCATACCCGTGCACCCATGCACTCGTGGATCCAATTATTCATGCATGCATTCCCAAGGAGCGCCGGAAAGAATAGTGAAGTGGACTTTCCTATTCACACGGAGCACAGCAACCGCGGTAATATATATATATATATATATATATATATATATATATAAACACCTTAGTTTTGAGATGGAATAAAGGAGTGGCATGGCACCTCACCTGAACAACGGAGTCCACCTCTCGGATGTGCGACAGGAACTTGTTGCCCAGACCCTGCATGCATGCGACGCCCAGCACGGTACGGCAGGCAGCGGGGTGATGGCACAAGTGGCGGGGACGAGGGCGACCATGAGGACGGCTTGGCAGCAAACAAGCAGCGATCACAGCACGTGTTTTCCCCTTCACGTCCCTTCCCACCCTTCCACCCATCTCCTCCCTCCGCCCACACAACTGAATACCCCTGCAGCACCACCCCACTCCAGCCACCACTCCCTGCTACCCCCTCAGCCTCGCCACCACTCCGCACTCTCCCCCCCACCCCTCCCCCATCCCCGCCCCGTGCGCACCTCGCCCTGGCTGGCGCCCTTGACGAGCCCGGCGATGTCGACAAACTCCACCGTGGCGGGCAGCGTGCGCTGCGACCCCGTCAGCCCCGACAGCACGCCCAGGCGGGGGTCGGGCACCGCCACGACGCCCACATTGGGCTCGATGGTGCAGAACGGGAAGTTGGCCGCCTGCGCCTTGCCGTTCTCCACCTGGGGGGCGGGGGGGGGGGGACGAGGCGACGGCAGGCGCATGGGTAGAAGCGGCACCCAGTGGCGTCGGCATTGTGCGAGTGCACACACTGAGCCGAGGTTTGAGGCGCCTCAAAAGTGCACACACTGAGCCGAGGTTTGAGGCGCCTCAAAAGTGCACACACTGAGCCGAGGTTTGAGGCGCCTCAAAAGTGCACACACTGAGCCGAGGTTTGAGGCGCCTCAAAAGTGCACACACTGAGCCGAGGTTTGAGGCGCCTCAAAAGTGCACACACTGAGCCGAGGTTTGAGGCGCCTCAAAAGTGCACACACTGAGCCGAGGTTTGAGGCGCCTCAAAAGTGCACACACTGAGCCGAGGTTTGAGGCGCCTCAAAAGTGCACACACTGAGCCGAGGTTTGAGGCGCCTCAAAAGTGCACACACTGAGCCGAGGTTTGAGGCGCCTCAAAAGTGCACACACTGAGCCGAGGTTTGAGGCGCCTCAAAAGTGCACACACTGAGCCGAGGTTTGAGGCCAGGGGATCAGCGGCAGCATGACAAACAGAGAGGGGGTTGACTCACGAGCGCGTTGAAGAGCGTCGACTTGCCCACGTTGGGCAGCCCCACGATGCCGCTCCTCAGCGCCATGCTCACCCGCGCCCCCGCCCGCCCCACGCCCGCCGCCTCCGAAAGCCGACGCGCCGCCGTCTGCTGGCAGCGGGGCATGGCAGCGAGCGAGGGGGAGGAGGGGGGTAGGAGAGTGGGGGGGAAGAGGGGAGGGGGGAACGGTTTGGGGAGGGCTGGAGGGCAGAGAGGAATGCAGGGGGGTGGCGACGGGCGCAGGATGGAGGAGACGAGGAGGGGAGGGGGGATGGGAGTGGGCGAAGGCTACGCGGTGGGTGAGGAACGCTACGCGTGGCAGCATCACAGCGACGCCACGCGTTCACGCGCAGCGAACCCACCAGCGGCGCGAGGAGTCGCGGCGAGGCGACCAGCCCGTGCAGACACGTCTTGAGGCCCAGCCCCGCGCGCGCCGTCGAACACGCCGCTACCGCCGCCGCCATGCCCGCTGCCGTGCCGCGACGCTGAGAGGCGGGATTAGAGATGCGCGGCCCTGGCGGAGGGGGGGGGGATGTGGAGCGGCAGGGGATGCGGAGGAGCGCATGAGCACACACGAGGCGCGGCGATTGAGAGGGCGGCGAGGAGGGGGCGAGGGAAACACGGGGCGGCGGAAAGACGGGGCGAGCGCGTGGGGGAAATGCGGGGGAAGGGAGGGCAGCAGGGAGTGGCGGGGATGCGAGCCGTGGATGGCTGCTCGCCCTACCTGGAAGCAGCGAGGCGGACTTGGCGACGATGCGAGACGCACGTCGAAGAGTCGCCGGGAGGGGAGAACGAGAGCGGCGCGGTGGATGGAACGGCGCGATCAACGGCTGACTCGTGATGCTTTTTCTTCACTGGCTTGCTGTTTTGCCAAATGCTGAGGCTAAGGACGTGGAACCTCTGGCTCATTTGTAGGATTGAGGGGGTGTAGAACGATTTGTAGGGCCATTATCAAAACAGACTGGGACCGCGGCCAGCCCAGCCTCCGAAATAATCCCCCCCATTTTGCGCACATGTTCCAAATATGCAGGCACCGACGTGCTGGATCGTTAGTTAGGCAATCCCGACGGTGCCAACTGTCGCCCAGACCTATCGCGAAACCTTGTTACTTGAAAACTAATCTTCGTCACAACTCAATCTTGACATCAATTGGGTTGTTGACTGCGTGGTATGCAGACAGCTGGCGCGTCTCAGCTTCTTTCGTGCTCATCAATTTGCGAATAGCACTTCTTGCGCAAAGCGCGGACCGTATGATAGTTGGGACCAGGGCTCTCGCTAGTTTTTTCGCCATCTCGGACGATCCCGGCCCCTCAAAAAATGGCCCTGTGGAGTCTGACCTCGTAAGAACATTCTTCAGGGTCCGTGTTAAAAAAGGTCTGATATGTTATAACCCATCTTTGCTGGACAAGATAGTGAGGGTGCCAGTGGGCGACTTCGGGGTGGGATGGGAAACCCGCCCCCTCACCAGCACCTATGCTGCAGATGAATCACGCACGTGAAAGTGCTATATTTAGGCCAGGGGGCTAGGAAGAAAGGGGGTTTGGTGGGAGGGATGGGGCGGGTTTGAGTGGCGCGAACAATTGTTCCTGGCAGCTCATTTAAAAAACCAGCCGCTAAACTAGGTGAAAATGGGAAGAGCAGAGTGGCGCTAAGGGTGAAAGGGAAGAACGAGAAGTTTGACAGATTCCTATACCCCCTGGAGGCTAACTAGATGTCCGGGCCCCCTCAAAATCGCCCCGAACTCCTACGGGTTAGTAGATAAATCCCCCTGATTCTCTCAGGGCTGGCTTAAGAAAAGCCCTAGAAAACACAGGATTGGCATCAAAACAACCTTGGATCTTTCAAACAAGTAAGGGTAATTACCCTCTTAACGTGTGCCCTGGTTGGGACGTGCAGCCATGCTGACGGCTGGGTGGTCGTTTCGGAAGATCAAATATCAGAGGTTGGCCGAAAGTGGCACGGATTACGTTTTGGAACTTTCTCACATCTTGACGTCTGTAACATTAGGGTAACCTGCCTGTCACCCTCGAGGATTGTCAAACAATCCTCTAAATGAGCCAGAGGTTCCACGTCCTAAGTGTCAAACATATCTTTGCATGTTGTTATAGACTGCGTAGGGTTGTGCCTTAGAGAGTACAACCCACTAGGTTATATTCCTTGTATCCTATCTTTCTAGCCATTCGTTAACTTTGATACTAAGGACCGGCTACATTGCATCCGTTTGGCCAAAATCGACCATGGACCGGTTCGTTTTGATACGTTTCAAAACGTTTTGATGCGTTATAAAACGTTTTCAGCGTGGAGAAACATGGTACTTTACCAGGATCGGATCGTGACCCTGCGAATCAGACGCAATGTACCGCGTCCTATGGGTACTTCTTAGAGAGTGTCCCGCGCATCTTTTTGCGTACGAGGGAACATGACTTCAATATGTGCCCGATTGTAAGACATTAATGTTCCTCACTTACAGGCTGGTTTTTTTAGCATTTCAGCCTGATTTTCATACCCTCTTATGGACATCGAATACTTTCCTACATTCGTTGTTTTTTCACCTAAAAATCCTTCTAGGTCAACAGTGAGGAAATCGGAAAGAACAAATGAGTTTGTAAAGTACAAGTGCTTTCATACCCTAACATTAACACCTTCGCGCCTGTAGTTTCCTCTTTACTTTCCCCTACATTATCAGTTGCCCCCTTATTATAGTTCGGTGCAAGCGTCATGTGCATTCATGCCTGTCTTTAGTAGAAAATTTCCCCACCGTGGCAACTTTGCAGCGTAGCGAGACAATCAAGTTGGCATGCATAGGGACTGCGTACATCGCCTGCTGGGTGACGCCGCATGTGGACTTCCCACAGGCATAGCTACGTCCACAATCGAGAACCTTCGACGGTGAGCGTATCGAATGGTTAACATGCCATCACATCGAAATCCCGTCAAGAACGCCCTTGCTATGGTGGTGCGAGACCCACTGGTATGACATCTCACCCTTCTATACCAACCATAAGAAAAGATGGCACTCGTCCTTGATGAACCCCTTCCACCCTGCTCCACCCGTTTCTTCCGCTCTTATCGTTGTTTCAAAACGTCCGCCTCTCGCCATGATGGTTGTAGGCTCTGCTGGAGATGTCCCTGCCAATGGCGACAACCTGCTTGGAAAGGGTCCTCCGACACATGTGCGTATGTCCGGGTTTGATTTCCTACACCACGTCGTAGCATCACCCCCAGTGTTATGTGTTCCTACGTCAATGAAACCATACTCGATATGAATACTCCTGCTTCTCGAACAGCCGATTCAACTTCTTATTTCCCGGCCGCTGCCATGACGACTTTGAAAATAGGGTAGCCATGCATTTCGCTAGCATGGCCGCGACGACCGTCCGTTATAGTGTCATGCGCCTCCGATTACTTCTGCAAGTATACCCAGGGCAACTTAGTTACCAGGGTTCAGATATGGGGTCCTTCTCATTTGCCGTCTCCCAAAGCGTTAGCATTAGACGGCCCATCGTCATTAAAGACAACGAAGGAGTTGATAGAGTAGAAGTACCTTTCCGTTAGTGTCAAGTAAAAGGCGAACTAGTTGTCATATTTTCCTTGAAATAACAAACCCTATGTACAGCAAGGACGCTCTTAAGTTGATCTTCACGGCACACTACTCATCTAGTAGAGATAGCGGCATATTCTTGCAAAGTCCGACAATACGCATCCACAAGTACATCACTGCATACAAGGACGCGGTTGAGCGCCAGAATGACATTACCAATGACATAGTTGAAGAAATCTGACGGCCGAACCGCCAGAGGATCTGCTGCACCTTGCGGGAGTGGGAGAGTGTGATTGTGTGCGCGACACGGTCATGAGAGATCTCCAAGCCCAGATAGCGCCGCAGCTCTCCTAGGTCTGTACAGTGCAGTGCAACTTTGTCAGGAGTAGCAAATATGAGGTAGTGTATGTACACCTGTGTGTAGAACGCAGTCTGACCTGTACTGACAAAGAGCAAGGGGTCCACACAAGTCGGAAAGAACTGCAGCGAAGCAAGCGTAGTGCAGACTGTATCGTGCCACTTACGTGGCGCCTGACGTAGACCGTAGATAAGGCGGCACAAACTCCACTGGGTCCCAGACGGGAAGGACACATAGGATCCCAGTGGGCGCCGCAGGTAGATCTGCTCGTGCACGCCATCCTGCAGGATGGCTGTGGAGGAGTCCAATGAGTGGAGCTTGTAGTCACATTGCGCGGTCAGGTGGAGGAGCACCCGAAGAGTAGTTATCTTCGGGGTAGGGAGGAAGGACTAGAAGAAGACCACACCCTCCTTCCGACTGAAGCCTCTAGCTACGTAGTGCGCCTTGAACATCGATGGCTCTCCAAGCACGCGTTCCAGATCCACATGCCATCGAGTACATTCGCCCAAGGCGGGGGAGCTGCATCGACGTAAGTCCTTGTAGATATGTAGGATGCCATCTCTGCCTCCATGGCCTGTATCCACTAGGCTGCCCAGGCACTCGAGACCGCCTCAGCGTAAGAGATGGCATAGGGATGTCTAGGGCGGGTCACCCTCAGGGGATGCAAGCATGGTGCAGAGATGGGGTGCAGCGGCAGCAAGGTAAGTGAGCTCATACTGCCTGTCCTCTAGTACGTCATTGTCAAGGGCATGTGCACCCCCGACGGACGGAGGACAGGCAGGGTCACAGACTAAAGTGGCAGCGTAGTCAAGGCGGTGGCTAGTAGCGACAGCAGCCACAAGCGTAGAGACGGTCTCTGGAGGAGCAGTAGGGTCAGTGACAAGCGGCGCAAGCAAGCATGAGACGATTGGACGAGCAGTGCGTGCAGAGTCAGTGGAAGGAGCAGGGGACAGCGGGAGCGACGACTTGGGAGGTAACGGCAAGACCAGGACTGAGGAGCATGAGAACGAAGGACCATAGGATGGACACAAGGACGAGGTTTTTTCAGGACAACCACAAGGGAGTCGACGGACCCAGTAGGGTAGGACGGGGGAATGGGGACGACGGGGGAAGGGGGGCAGGACAGGGGACGGAGGAGAGTGAGGGGGGAAACGGAGAGGAGTCCGTGGGTGGGAACAGCGGGCCGTACATAGGGTCAAGTGGGAGGGGAGGCACAGTAGGAGGGACGGGCAGTCGATCAGGGGAACCGGAGGGGAGGCCAAGGAGACGAAGGGTAGACTGCTGCTACTTCTTCTGCTGCTGCGCAACCCTGGATTCCGTCTTACCCACCTCTTCGTCCGCACCATTACCCCCTCCACCCGCCGATGCCGAGGCTCCATGACCCTTGCCCCTGTGACCCGAGGAGCGACTGTGCGTGGTGACTGCTGCAGCTCTCTTGGTGACCTCCGCAATAGAGGCGGAGGCCGCATAGACAGGAAGCTGGGGGGCAGAGCAGCCCTAAAAGACGGGGATCGTTATCGTGCCAGTGGTGTTAGCGATGGCACGGAGGGTAGTCAGGATGTCAGCCGTAGTCAGGGCGGTGAAAAACTCTGCGACAATGAGGGTAGTGAGGGGTTGTGTAAGGAGAGCGTCTCGCGCAGGGGCGAGGCAGCCAGGGAGGCGTGTAGCAAGGAGGTACAGGGTGATGTAGCTGGGCAGGAGGTGGGTGGTGCGCTGGTCCTCGGGGCAGGCTGTACGCCAACGAGCCTCAAGGGAGTGCAAGTGCGCAACTAGGTCTGTGATAGTGGAGAAGGAGGAACATCGCACGTTGGGTGTTCCTGTAAAAAATGGTCACACTCAAACGCCATCCGCAAGCTTGAATACAAGCATTGCAATTCAGCTCCAACACGCCTGACATCGTGGCGCGTAGTCAAGAAACAAAGCGCATTTTGGGCTGCTGAATCACAATATGGCCGTGTCACTTTAGATTCCTTACTCTATTGCACACATTGACAATAATGCAATCATGTCTAGAGGTTCCCTCGCAATAGCGAAACCAGGGGCGAGAGGGCCGAGCCTGATGAAGACCAGTCTGATAAGAGGCCCACATGACATACGCTCTTAGTCCTTTAACAAGAAAATCACGGAAAATCAGGGAGTCCAGAAAGATACCCTGATAGAATCAGGATGTTGGTTTTCTTTGTCCAAAACACCCTAATTTTGACAGGGTTGGCAAATTTGCAGAATATTTGCCAAGGTAAATTTTTGCTAGGTACCCTGATTCTTAAAGGTGGCCTAAAACTAATTTCTAGCCCTATTAGATAAGCAATGCCATACTCGAAATCAAGTGTCTGGTATCGCGAGAGGAAAGTTGAATAGAGCATGGGCAACTACAGAGTTTTGTGTCTAAGTATTGTACACGTAAAGGGAGGGAGGGAGGTGAGGGTGCCAGCGTCTTTGAGGGCAGTTTAAGTGGCACCACTATCGAGAACAATGTCTATCGTGAGCGAGGAGGGAGCTGAAGACATGGGGTACTGGAAATCACTGGCATTAAAAACAGAGGGATACATGGAAGTGGTATTAGAAATAGACTGCAAATACCACTTTTGTATTTGTACTTTTATATCCTAGTTTAGGTTGTGAATATCCTACTCACAAATCCCAACCTCACCCAATTGTGATCCCCACAATCTCCAATTACCCAATTGGAGATTCCGGAGATCCCAATGGAGATTCCCTCCAATTCCCCCTTCATCCATTCTCTCTCACCTTGCCATGTACTTATAGAGCCTTGGGCTCCTTACCTAATCAATCATTTCAACTCTATTTCTTACATGGTATCAGAGCGACCTATCCGCACACGCGGATCAAGGTCCTAATCTGAACGTGCCCGCGCTACGCGCACTTCATCGTCGCGACATTCGTTTCGAGTCGTCGGAATTTCGACGTGCTCCACTCTGCAGTCGCGCCTCTCATCGTCGACCGCCTTTGCGCTCGACCTCGTTGAATTTCTCATCTCTGAAGCGTTCACGCTTCTCGTTGTCGTTTTCCTCCTCAGTTCTCCTTGGTCGAATCTCAATTTCGACCATCTCTTAAAACTCCTTCTCGAGTTTCCCCTCAGACCCCGCCAGAATAGGCGAACTCCCCTCGCGAAATCGCCTCCACGAACGTCTCGCGTCAAATCAAGAGCAGGTACACAGGTTGAAGCGGAGCGGAGCTGGTTGCGGAGCTGGTTGCGGAGCTGGTTGCGGAGCTGGTTGCGGAGCTGTGTAGCTGCGGGATCGGGCCTAGGGGTGTGTGGGGGGGTGTGTGGGTCCGGGGTTAGACATAGGCTCAGATTCAGTTTCAAGTCGGCGTTTTAACGAATTTTTGCGGACGCCATTTCCTACTTAGCGGCATTTTGATAAAGCCGTCAGAGTGATTTTCAGCATTTCTCGTCGACCAATTTTCAGAAGTGCCGCGCTGCACACCGACAATGGCTTACTCAACCACTTCACTCGCCAACCCGATCCCGCTCCTTCGTCTCGAGCCGGACGGCACATGCTCCAACTACAAGGCTTGGCGCTATGGTGTCGACAAGCACCTCCTCAGTCGCAAGGTGAAGGGGCTCGAGCTCACCGACGTCCTTCTCAACATCGGTGACGGCAAAGAGCCTCCTAAACCCGAGAGGTCTACCGATCCAGCTAATGCCGCCGCCGAAGCAGTTTATGCTGCTGCACTGCTCAAGTACAAGAATTGGGAGAAGGCCGATGGTGCGGTCATTAGTGTCTTCATGGGCACCACTCCTCCCGAACTCGTCGAAACCTACCACAACTACCCGTCTGCCAACGCCATTTGGCTCTACCTCGAAGATCGCTTCCTGAACAAGACTGCAGTGGGAGTTGCCATACTCATCCCCAGCATGTTCCAAGTGCGGCTCGAGGACTCGCCAGGCATGGCGGACTATGTCACCAAGATGCAGTCCATTCATGGTGAACTCAAACAGTTGGGGATAGTCTTCCCCGAGCAAGCCCCTGCAGCCGCTCTCCTAGTCGGCCTCACTCCGGCATACGAAGTCACACGCAAGATGCTCTTGGGCCTTGCTCCTGCAGACCTCACATTTTCCAAGGTCTCATCCGCGCTCCTTTCTGCCGAAAAGGACAACAGCGCTCAAGCCAAGGCCAATGCAATCCGCGCTCCCGTGCCTCAAGCCTATGCCGCTTCGGTGCCATTCCAGCGCAACCGCTTCCCCCCGTGTCCCTACGTCATCAAGCGCGGCCCTCGTGCTGGCCAGGTGTGTGGCGGCACCAACCACGCCCTTGCCTCCAGCTTTAAGAAGAAGGATGACGAGTGGTATGCCGTCAATGGGACCGCCTCCAAGCCGCCAAGCTGGATGGTCAATCGTGCTCCTCGACAAGTCAATCAAGTCGAAGCGCAGGAATCCGTGCAGGCTGCTGTGGCTGCACCTGCTGATGTGCGCCTCAACATGTTGTTCCCTGGCACTGGCATGATTAATGAGACGATTTCGCAGTATCCTGGCTCACAAAGCACCTCAGCCACAATAGAGTTCACCCTCGACAGTGGGGCCACTCACACGGTTCTCAAGGAAGAACACTCCTTCAAGCCATACGAGACACCAATCCGTCTACTTGGAGCAGACTCCAGCTTCACAACACACGCCAAGGGCTCTTCCACAGTTCCGTGCCCAGCTTTTCCTTCGGGCAGTGTGACTGGCATGTGTGTTCCCACACTACGCCACAATCTCGTGGCCCAACACGAGCTCCAACGGGCAGGCGTCACCACGATCTTCCCAGCACACTCGGATCACTGTGACCTCTTCGACCCTAAGTCCAACAAGCTCCTAGCACGCTTCACACTCAACAGTAGCAAGCTCTACATGCTGCGTTCACCTGCCCCTCTCGCCGCCCTCTCCCAAGCGCAAGCTGCCAGCACCACTCCGTGTTCGTGTCGCAGCTTCGCCAACCCAACCATCCTCTACCACCATCGCTTGGGTCACCCCAACTTCCGTACACTTGCCTACATCGCTTCCAAGAAACTTCTTCTTGGCCTCCCGTCGGCGCTTCCTCCACCAACAGACTCACCTGCACCCACCTGCCTGGACTGCACCAAGAGCAAGCTCAAGCAGCAGCCGCACCCTTCCTCCCCATCCGTCGCAGCTGCTCCGCTGGACCTAGTGCACATGGATGTCTGGGGCCCAGCTCCAGTCGCATCCCGAGGCGATCATCGGTACTTTCTTACACTAGTCAATGACCACTCGCGGTACGTTTCTGTGCACCTCCTGCATACCAAGGCGGAGGCACCTGATGTCATCATGGCGTGGGTGCGCCAGGCTCAAGTCACGTTCGGCACTCCTCTGAAGTGCCTCCATTCTGATGGCGGGGGAGAATTTCGCAATGGCAAACTCGATAACTTCTGTGCGGCCCCAGGGATTCGGCAAACCTTTACGCTTCCCGAAAGCCCGCAGCAGAGCGACATTGCAGAGAGCCGCAACCACACCTTGGTTCAGATCGCTCGCTGCCTCCTCAGTCACGCCAATGCACCACGGTCACTCTGGGGATATGCCCTCTTCCATGCGGCACTCCTCTACAATCTTTATCCGCATCCCCACCGGCCCGACACCACACCTACCGCTCTCTGGCTTGGGGTCACGCCTTCCGCCCGCTCTCTACGCGTCTGGGGGTGTACCGCGTATGTGTTGCTAAGCCCCCACACGCGCAGGAAGCAAGGTGGCAAGCTTGGTCCCAAAACCCAGACCTGCATGTACCTGGGGCACAACTCCGACTCCCCAGACTACTTATTCCTCAACCCAATCACCAGACAGCTGATTCGCAGCCGTGATGTCGTCTTCGATGAGACACGCCCATTCCACTCTGCGACCACGGGCGAGCCTCCTCCACCTCCCCCGACGCTTGTTTGGGCAGACTTCGATGCCCCACCTCCGGCCGCTGCCCCTTCTCCGCGGCCTTCTCCGTCCGGCGTGTCTCACCCGGCCTCCCCAGTATCCTCCGTAGCGGCACCTCCTCCTGCTCCGCCTTCCCCGCGCGTCGAGCCCGGCTCACCAGTCTCCTATCGGAGGCGCCCAGTCCCTCCGGTCCCACCGCAGCCGCCTTCGTCTCCGGTCTCTAGTCGCACTCGTTCCAAGGGACCGGCTCCGCCTCTCGCCTGGGGACCAGCCGCCTTCTCCATCCGGTGTTCGGTCACCCCGCCTCCTCCTGCCGGGGGTGATGTCCCCTCCATCCGTATTCCCCCCCGTGCACTTCTGGAGAACAGGCATGAGGAGCTGTTTGACCTTCACGCGGTCTGCCAATTTCTCTCTCACATCTTCCCGGACATTACTGACTGCCCTTCCCTCAACTTCACCGAGAACCCGACCATTCCGACTCCTCGCACAAAAGAGGAAGCTCTCTTGGGGCCTTATAAGAAGGAGTCGAAGGCATCAATGGATGTGGAGAACGAGGCGTTCATTCGCAACAACAGCTTTGACGATGTTGTTCCCCCTTCCGGTGTCAACATCGTCGGCGGAAAATGGATCTTTCGAGTCAAACAACTCCCAGGCGAAGCTCCACTGTTCAAGGCACGATACGTGGCGAAGGGTTTCACCCAGAAGGAGTATCTCGACTTCTTCAAAACATTCTCGCCCACGGCCAAGCTCCCGACTGTGCGCGCTCTTCTTGATATAGCCGCTCGCGGCAACTTCGAGATCAAGTCCATGGACGCCTCCTCTGCCTTTCTCCAAGGCCAGCTCAAGGAGGATGTTCACATGGAACGCCCACTGGGGTTTCCTGGCACTTACCCTGCCAACACAGTGTGGAAGCTGAAGCGCCCAGTGTATGGCCTCAAGCAGGCTCCTCGTGAGTGGCACAACAAGGTGAAGGAAGTCCTCCTCGCACTTGACTTCCATCCCTCTGCCTCAGATTCCAGTCTCTTCGTTTGTCACTCCTCCGAGCCCTTCTACATCCTCGTCTACGTCGATGACTTCATTCTAGCCGCCAGAGATCCAGCCGACACGGCAGCTGTCCAGTCCGCTCTCAGCTCCGCCCTTCTCATGAAGGATCTTGGTGACCTCAAGAACTACCTGGGGATGGAGATCACTTGTGACCGCCAGGCTTGCACCATCACCCTCTCCCAGGAGTCCTACATCGACAACCTTCTCAAGCGGTTCGACATGGACTCTAGTAACTCTGTCTCCACTCCACTCCCACTACAGCATCAGCTCACGGCCCCTCCAGTTCCTTCTCCTGACGCCTGCAAGGACCCGTACCCTGAGCTAGTCGGTTCACTCATGTATGCCATGATGTGCACTCGACCAGACTTGGCTTACCCTGTTAGTGTCCTCTCTCGGTACGTCTCCCCCGGACGCTACACTGCCTCGCATTGGTCTGCAGCCAAGAGGGTCCTCCGGTATCTACAAGCCACCAAGTCTCACATCCTCACTCTTGGTGGTACCTCTCCAGTCAAGCTCGAGGGATACACAGACTCCTCATGGACCGATGACCAGACTGACAGACGCTCCTCCCAAGGGTACTGCTTCACCCTTGGTAGCGGAGTCATCAGCTGGCGCTCCACTCGGTCCTCTACAGTCTCCCTGTCGTCCTGCGAGGCCGAGCTCTACGCGAGCACAATGGCTGCTCAAGAGGCACGCTGGCTCTCCTTTCTCCTCGCTGAGTTAGGCTACCCCCAGCAGTCGCCCACCCTGTGGTGTGACAACCAGAGTGCCATTCATCTCACCAAGGATCCTGTGTTCCACTCTCGCACCAAGCACATCGAGCTTCGTCATTTCTTCATCCGAGATCTTGTTCAGAGTGACCAGCTGACGGTACGGTACATCGCCTCAGATTGCAACCTCGCCAACCTCTTTACCAAGGCTCTCGGCAAGGCTGACCACCATCGCCTTCTCCGTTCCATGGGGCTATGTGCTCCTTGACCGGGTTTGCAGTCTATGGGGGTGTGTTAGAAATAGACTGCAAATACCACTTTTGTATTTGTACTTTTATATCCTAGTTTAGGTTGTGAATGTTCTAGTGGGTTGGGGTGTACTCACAAATCCCAACCTCACCCAATTGTGATCCCCACAATCTCCAATTACCCAATTGAAGATTCCGGATATCCCAATGGGGATTCCCTCCAATTCCCCCTTCATCCATTCTCTCTCACCTTGCCATGTACTTATAGAGCCTTGGGCTCCTTACCTAATCAATCATTTCAACTCTATTTCTTACACGTACGTGGACACCGGTCGGTGCTGATGAGGGCGGCGTACAGCGGCAGATCCAACGGCAGTGGCGGCGGTAGGGCGGGCGGCAAGTCCAACGATAGGTCAAGCTGCAAGGCCGGCGGCGGTGGCAAATTGCGGGCGGGGCGCAAGCAAGGCACAGGACGGAGCGGAGTGGGCATGGCGGGGGCACGGTGCGGCAGGCGCGAGGCGGCGCAGCAGGCGCGACAGGGCGCGGGCACGACGCGGCGGGTGCGGTAGGTGCTATAGGTGTAGCAGGCGCTGCGCAGGGAGGCGCCGCAGGCACAAGGCGGTACGGCAGGCACAGGGTGACACAGGGCGGCACAGTGCGGCAGGCGTGGCAGGCACGGGCAGGGCGTGGCAAGTGCGGCAAGCGCGGCAAGTGCGGCAGGCGCGGTAGGCACGGCAGGTGCAGCGGGCTGCGGCGTAGCACAGGCAGGGCGCGGGCAGGGCGCGGCCAGTGCGGCAGGTATGGCAGGCGCAGCAGGCATGGCAAGTGTAGCGAGCAGCGGTGCGGCAGGGCTTGAGCGCGGGCGCGGCATGGCATGGCGCGGCGCAGGCACGGCTGGCCACGGGCGCGGGCTAGAGCGCGGGTGCGGGCTAGGGTGCGGGTGCGGGCTAGGGCACGGTGCGGGGGGGGCAGTGCAATGGAGCCTACGAGGCGCTAGGGACCGGCGGGGCCTACGATGCGCTAGGGCTAGGGCTAGGTCGAGAGGTGAGCGCGGATTACATAGGGCAGAATGCGGAGGTTAGGGTCAAACCTAGCTTTGGCACCATGTCAGAATGACAGAAACTGAATGGCTTAAATAGAAAAAGAACGTGGTTCAAGTATTGGGGTTGTCCCCATTACAGTCTCCACCTAGCTAGCCTATAGCGCATATACACGTAGGGCATTTTTCGTGTCCCTTGTTTTTGTGAATCTTTTACCCGGCTGTAGCCCCCATCACCCTGACCAGACATGGTGTCGAGAAGAACACCATTGTACCGAAAACAGCAAATTCTCCGGATTTTCAACTTCCGAATATGCCACGCGGGAGGGTGAATCCAGGCAGCCCCGCCCACCGACAAGCCAACGGGTTCTTTGAGGCCCCAATTGTTGTCGTAGTGGGCTCAAACAGGTCCACTGATGGCAGCTTTCTGCCATCGCGATGCGAACCGCAACGCCGGCACATAACACAGAAGGCATGCCATCCCGTCCTCGTGGCTTGCTCTCCTTGCCACAAAGCAACGCAGGAGGGACTGCGGCTCAAGGACAGTTCCACGATATGCATACGTCCTTGCGGGCACTTTGTGGTTATGTCATCCGCAAGGAAACGTCAATCTCCCTCCCCCCCTCCTCCCCCTCCCTGTCCCCCCCCCCCCCTTCCTCCCTGCCTCACCCCCGATTCCCCCCCCAAAATTGACTCTCATTCTCCAGCCAGACTTCGTGTTATTCTAGCCCCACTTATCATTCTAGAAGTATAGCTTGTATGGATGACTAGAAATGCGACACCGCTGCTGTTGGAACAAGGAATGGCCTCTCTGTGCTTGACATGTTTCCGCTCCAACATTTCAAGTCCCTTGCTAACCAGCCACGTAAAACTAGAGTGTGTCGATGCCGACCCTCTCCTCCTCAACATTTGCTCCTACGGCAGACCACAACAAGGCTGCAACCTCTGATAGTGGTGTGTGGGCTTCCCACCCGTCCATCACCACTCCAACGATTCTCCCATCTGAGATGACTAAGGATATGAGGTCCGGCACCTGGATGCAGCAGCATCTGTGGGGTGCGCCACCGTTGCGGCATCCAGTTATCCCACCACCTGCTCGCCCGTCACTCGATGCTGACGCACCTGCGTATATTCCACCGACATCTGCAGACGAAGCAAAGTACGTCGTCTTCAAGCATCGTTATGAGACTAGCTGGTTGGCGCACTTCCCCTGGCGCACGCTGCATCTGAGGAACAATGGACGGCCGACTCTGAATGGGCTGTTTGCTTGAAGCATGCCGAATTGTCAGCGAAAAGCAACGATGGGATCAAGGGGCAATGCGGTTGGGATTTCAATACCCGGGAGAGAACTTCTGGTGTTACAAACAAATTCTAATACGACAATGTGTAAAACCAGAAAACGTGGTAATCAATTGAAATCGTTCCAGAATACGTAGGTCCCCTCTGTAACAAATGGAGCTGAAATGATTGATTAGGTACGGATCCCAAGGCTCTATAAGTACATGGCAAGGTGAGAGAGAATGGATGAAGGGGGAATCGGGGGGAACCCCATTGGGATCTCCAAAATCTCCAATTGGGTAATTGGAGATTGGGGGATCACAATTGGGTGAGGTTGGGATTTGTGAGTACACCTCAACCCACTAGAACATTCCTAACCTAAACTAGGATATAAAAGTACAAATACAAAAGTGGGATTTGCAACCTACTTCTAACACACCCCCATAGACTGCAAACCCGGTCAAGGAGCACACAGCCCCATCGAACGGAGAAGGCGATGGTGGTCAGCCTTGCAGAGAGCCTTGGTAAAGAGGTCGGTGAGGCTGCAATCTGAGGCGATGTACCGTACCGTCAGCTAGTCACCTTGAACCAGACCTCGGATGAAGAAATGACGAATTTCGATGTGCTTGGTGCGAGAGTGGAACACATGATCCTTGGTGAGGTGAATGGCGCTCTGGTTGTCACACCACATGGTAGGCTGTTAGAAATAGACTGCAAATACCACTTTTGTATTTGTACTTTTATATCCTAGTTTAGGTTGTGAATGTTCTAGTGGGTTGGGGTGTACTCACAAATCCCAACCTCACCCAATTGTGATCCCCACAATCTCCAATTACCCAATTGGAGATTCCGGAGATCCCAATGGGGATTCCCTCCAGTTCCCCCTTCATCCATTCTCTCTCACCTTGCCATGTACTTATAGAGCCTTGGGCTCCTTACCTAATCAATCATTTCAACCCTATTTCTTACATGGTATCAGAGCGACCTATCCACACACGCGGATCAAGGTCCTAATCTGAACGTGCCCGCGCTACGCGCACTTCATCGTCGCGACATTCGTCTCGAGTCGTTGGAATTTCGACGTGCTCCACTCTGCAGTCGCGCCTCTCATCGTCGACCGCCTTCGCGCTCGACCTCGTTGAATTTCTCATCTTTGAAGCTTTTACGCTTCTCATCGTCGATTTCCTCCTCAGTTCTCCTTGGTCGAATCTCAATTTCGACCATCTCTTAAAACTCGTTCTCGAGTTTCCCCTCAAACCTCGCCAGAATAGGCAAACTCCCATCGCAAAATCGCCTCCACGAACGTCTCGCGTCAAGCAAGAGCAGGTACACAGGTTGAAGCGGAGCGGAGCTGGTTGCGGAGCTGGTTGCGGAGCTGGTTGCGGAGCTGGTTGCAGAGCTGGTTGCGGAGCTGTGTAGCTGCGGGACAGGGCCTGGGGGTGTGTGGGGGGGTGTGTGGGTCCGGGGTTAGACATAGGCTCAGATTCAGTTTCAAGTCGGCGTTTTAACGAATTTTCGCGGACGCCAATTCCTACTTAGCGGCATTTTGATACAGCCGTCAGAGTGATTTTCAGCAATTCTCGTCGACCAATTTCCAGAAGTGCCGCGCTGCACACCGACTATGGCTTACTCAACCACTTCACTCGCCAACCCGATCCCGCTCCTTCGTCTCGAGCCGGACGGCACATGCTCCAACTATAAGGCTTGGCGCTATGGTGTCGACAAGCACCTCCTCAGTCGCGAGGTGAAGGGGCTCGAGCTCACCGACGTCCTTCTCAACATCGGTGACGGCAAAGAGCCTCCTCAACCCGAGAGGTCCGCCGATCCAGCTAATGCCGCCGCCGAAGCAGTTTATGCTGCTGCACTGCTCAAGTACAAGAATTGGGAGAAGGCCGATGGTGCGGTCATTAGTGTCTTCATGGGCACCACTCCTCCCGAACTCGTCGAAACCTACCACAACTACCCGTCTGCCAACGCCATTTGGCTCTACCTCGAAGATCGCTTCCTGAACAAGACTGCAGTGGGAGTTGCTATACTCATCCCCAGCATGTTCCAAGTGCGGCTCGAGGACTCGCCAGGCATGGCGGACTATGTCACCAAGGTGCAGTCCATTCATGGTGAACTCAAACAGTTGGGGATAGTCTTCCCCGAGCAAGCCCCTGCAGCCGCTCTCCTAGTCGGCCTCACTCCGGCATACGAAGTCACACGCAAGATGCTCTTGGGTGTTGCTCCTGCAGACCTCACATTTTCCAAGGGCTCATCCGCGCTCCTTTCTGCCGAAAAGGACAACAGCGCTCAAGCCAAGGCCAATGCAATCTGCGCTCCCGTGCCTCAAGCCTATGCCGCTTCGGTGCCATTCCAGCGCAACCGCTTCCCCCCGTGTCCCTACGTCATCAAGCGCGGCCCTCGTGCTGGCCAGGTGTGTGGCGGCACCAACCACGGCCTTGCCTCCTGCTTTAAGAAGAAGGATGATAAGTGGTATGCCGTCAATGGGACCGCCTCCAAGCCGCCAAGCTGGATGGTCAATCGTGCTCCTCGACAAGTCAATCAAGTCGAAGCGCAGGAATCCGTGCAGGCTGCTGTGGCTGCACCTACTGATGTGCGCCTCAACGTGTTGTTCCCTGGCACTGCCATGATTAATGAGACGATTTCGCAGTATCCTGGCTCACAAAGCACCTCAGCCACAATAGAGTTCACCCTCGACAGTGGGGCCACTCACACGGTTCTCAAGGAAGAACACTCCTTCAAGCCATACGAGACACCAATCCGTCTACTAGGAGCAGACTCCAGTTTCACAACACACGCCAAGGGCTCCTCCACAGTTCCGTGCCCAGCTTTTCCTTCGGGCAGTGGTGACTGGCATGTGTGTTCCCACACTACGCCACAATCTCGTGGCCCAACACGAGCTCCAACGGGCAGGCGTCACCACGATCTTCCCAGCACACTCGGTCACTGTGACCTCCTCGATCCTAAGTCCAACAAGCTCCTAGCATGCTTCACACTCAACAGCAGCAAGCTCTACACGTTGCGTTCACCTGCACCTCTCGCCGCCCTCTCCCAAGCGCAAGCTGTAAGAAATAGAGTTGAAATGATTGATTAGATAAGAAGCCCAAGGCTCTATAAGTACATGGCAAGGTGAGAGAGAATGGATGAAGGGGAATTGGAGGGAATCCCCATTGGGATCTCCGGAATCTCCAATTGGGTAATTGGAGATTTTGGGGATCACAATTGGGTGAGGTTGGGATTTGTGAGTACACCCCAACCCACTAGAACATTCACAACCTAAACTAGGATATAAAAGTACAAATACAAAAGTGGTATTTGCAGTCTATTTCTAACACACCCCCATGGACTGCAAACCCGGTCAAGGGAGCACATAGCCCCATGGAACGGAGAAGGCGATGGTGGTCAGCCTTGCCGAGAGCCTTGGTAAAGAGGTCGGCGAGGTTGCAATCTGAGGTGATGTACCGTACCGTCAGCTGGTCACTCTGAAAAAGATCTCGGGATGAAGAAATGACGAAGTTCGATGTGCTTGGTGCGAGAGTGAAACACAGGATCCTTGGTGAGATGAATGGCACTCTGGTTGTCACACCACAGGGTGGGCGACTGCTGGGGGTTAGCCTAACTCAGCGAGGAGAAAGGAGAGCCAGCGTGCCTCTTGAGCAGCCATTGTGCCCGCGTAGAGCTCGGCCTCGCAGGACGACAGGGAGACTGCAGAGGACCGAGTGGAGCGCCAGCTGATGACTCCGCTACCAAGGGTGAAGCAGTACCCTTGGGAGGAGCATCTGTCAGTGCTTGTAGATAGCGGGAGGACCCTCTTGGCTGCAGACCAATGCGAGCAGTGTAGCGTCCGGGGGAGACGTACCGGAGAGAGGACACTAACCGGGTAAGCCAAGTCTGGTCGAGTGCACATCATGGCATACATGAGTGAACCGACTAGCTCAGGGTACGGGTCCTTGCAGGCGTCAGGAGAAGGAACTGGAGGGGCCGTGAGCTGATGCTGTAGTGGGAGTGGAGTGGAGACAGAGTTACTGGAGTCCATGTCGAACCGCTTGAGAAGGTTGTCGATGTAGGACTCCTGGGGAGGAGGGTGATGGTGCAAGCTTGCGGGTCATGAGTGATCTCCATCCCCAGGTAGTTCTTGAGGTCACCAAGATCCTTCATGAGAAGGCGGAGCTGAGAGCGGACTGGACAGCTGCCATGTCGGCTGGATCTTTGGCGGCTAGAATGAAGTCATCGACGTAGACGAGGATGTAGAAGGCTCGGAGGAGTGACGAACGAAGAGACTGGAATCTGAGGCAGAGGGATGGAAGTCAAGTGCGAGGAGGACTTCCTTCACCTTGTTGTGCCACTCACGAGGAGCCTGCTTGAGGCCATACACTGGGCGCTTCAGCTTCCACACTGTGTTGGCAGGGTAAGTGCCAGGAAACCCCGGTGGGCGTTCCATGTGAACATCCTCCTTGAGCTGGCCTTGGAGAAAGGCGGAGGAGGCGTCCATGGACTTGATCTCGAAGTTGCCGCGAGCGGCTATATCAAGAAGAGCGCGCACAGTCGGGAGCTTGGCCGTGGGCGAGAATGTTTTGAAGAAGTCGAGATACTCCTTCTGGGTGAAAACCCTTCGCCACGTATCGTGCTTGAACAGTGGAGCTTCGCCTGGGAGTTGTTTGACTCGAAAGATCCATTTTCCGCCGACGATGTTGACACCGGAAGGGGGAACAACACCGTCAAAGCTGTTGTTGCGAATGAACGCCTCGTTCTCCACATCCATTGATGCCTTCCACTCCTTCTTATAAGGCCCCGAGAGAGCTTCCTGCTTTTGTGCGAGGAGTCGGAATGGTCGGGTTCTCGGTGAAGTTGAGGAAGGGCAGTCAGTAATGTCCGGGAAGATGTGAGAGAGAAATTGGCAGACCGCGTGAAGGTCAAACAGCTCCTCATGCCTGTTCTCCAGAAGTGCACGGGGGGGAATACGGATGGAGGGGACATCACCCCCGGCAGGAGGAGGCGGGTGACCGAACACCGGATGGAGAAGGCGGCTGGTCCCCAGGCGAGAGGCGGAGCCGGTCCCTTGGAACGAGTGCGACTAGAGACCGGAGACGAAGGCGGCTGCGGTGGGACCGGAGGGACTGGGCGCCTCCGATAGGAGACTGGTGAGCCGGGCTCGACGCGCGGGGAAGGCGGAGCAGGAGGAGGTGCCGCTACGGAGGATACTGGGGAGGCCGGGTGAGACACGCCGGACGGAGAAGGCCGCGGAGAAGGGGCAGCGGCCGGAGGTGGGGCATCGAAGTCTGCCCAAACAAGCGTCGGGGGAGGTGGAGGAGGCTCGCCCGTGGTCGCAGAGTGGAATGGGCGTGTCTCATCGAAGACGACATCACGGCTGCGAATCAGCTGTCTGGTGATTGGGTTGAGGAATAAGTAGTCTGGGGAGTCGGAGTTGTGCCCCAGGTACATGCAGGTCTGGGTTTTGGGACCAAGCTTGCCACCTTGCTTCCTGCGCGTGTGGGGGCTTAGCAACACATACGCGGTACACCCCCAGACGCGTAGAGAGCGGGCGGAAGGCGTGACCCCAAGCCAGAGAGCGGTAGGTGTGGTGTCGGGCCGGTGGGGATGCGGATAAAGATTGTAGAGGAGTGCCGCATGGAAGAGGGCATATCCCCAGAGTGACCGTGGTGCCTTGGCGTGACTGAGGAGGCAGCGAGCGATCTGAACCAAGGTGTGGTTGCGGCTCTCTGCAATGCCGTTCTGCTGCGGGCTTTCGGGGAGCGTGAAGGTTTGCCGAATCCCTTGGGCCGCACAGAAGTTATCGAGTTTGCCATTGCGAAATTCTCCCCCGCCATCAGAATGGAGGCACTTCAGAGGAGTGCCGAACGTGACTTGAGCCTGGCGCACCCACGCCATGATGACATCAAGTGCCTCCGCCTTGGTATGCAGGAGGTGCACAGAAACATACCGCGAGTGGTCATCGACTAGTGTAAGAAAGTACCGATGACCGCCTCGGGATGCGACTGGAGCTGGGCCCCAGACATCCATGTGCACTAGGTCCAGCGGAGCAGCTGCGACGGATGGGGAGGAAGGATGCGGCTGCTGCTTGAGCTTGCTCTTGGTGCAGTCCAGGCAGGTGGGTGCAGGTGAGTCTGTTGGTGGAGGAAGCGCCGACGGGAGGCCAAGAAGAAGTTTCTTGGAAGCGATGTCGGCAAGTGTACGGAAGTTGGGGTGACCCAAGCGATGGTGGTAGAGGATGGTTGGGTTGGCGAAGCTGCGACACAAACACCACTTTTGTATTTGTACTTTTATATCCTAGTTTAGGTTGTGAATGTTCTAGTGGGTTGGGGTGTACTCACAAATCCCAACCTCACCCAATTGTGATCCCCACAATCTCCAATTACCCAATTGGAGATTCCGGAGATCCCAATGGGGATTCCCTCCAGTTCCCCCTTCATCCATTCTCTCTCACCTTGCCATGTACTTATAGAGCCTTGGGCTCCTTACCTAATCAATCATTTCAACCCTATTTCTTACATGGTATCAGAGCGACCTATCCACACACGCGGATCAAGGTCCTAATCTGAACGTGCCCGCGCTACGCGCACTTCATCGTCGCGACATTCGTCTCGAGTCGTTGGAATTTCGACGTGCTCCACTCTGCAGTCGCGCCTCTCATCGTCGACCGCCTTCGCGCTCGACCTCGTTGAATTTCTCATCTTTGAA
>BQMB01000746.1:0-46766 GCA_027943415.1 Closterium sp. NIES-67 | reverse complement strand
ACCAGCGAGCCGGGGCCGGAGAGCTAGGGGCCGGCGAGTGCGGGGTCGGCGAGCGCGGGTCGGTGAGCGCGGGGTCGGCGAGTGCGGAGCTGACGAGCGTGGTGCCAACGAGCGCGGGGTGGGCGAGCGCGGGGTCGATGACCTATGGGCTAGCGAGCGCGGGGCCAGCGGGTGCAGGGCCAGCGAGCGAGGGGGCGACAAGTGCGGGGCCAGCGTACTACCACGGCTAGGGCGGGCTAGGGCGGCTAGAGTGGCTAGGACGGAAAATGGTGGGCGGACCTAACCTAGCTGATACCATCTCAGAGTACCAGAATAACTAGAAAAGACGGTACAGGGTAGTTTTGTGCTAGGTGTTGTACTCTTTATGGGCATGCACCTAGCTAGCCTATAAACATATACATGTTGACATTAGTTTCTTAGAACACTTTAAAGCCCGTGGCCCAAATTGCAAGCCCGGGGTGTCAAATGCACTGCGTTTGAAAGGGGCTGTGGGAGGGGTTACTTGAACTGGTGTGTTGTTTGCGACTTGCGACTTGGTCCCTCGACAAACATTGAAGTTGAAAATGTTAAAGACCTAAGGAGCTAGCTAGGCATAGGAAATGTCGAGAGGTTTTAGCTAGAGAGAGAAATTACGAGAGAAACGAGAGTCGACTAGGAAGAGGAAGAGATACAAAAAGGGGGGGTTGTCCCCTCTACAGTAGTGTTATGGAGTAGTTTACTGTTCACAGGGTATTTACCCTGACAGCACTGTTCATCCCATTCCAACCTTATCTCATTACAATCCAACTCGGATTTCCAACTGCCACATAGCTCTCTAGTTTCGCCATGTATGCCTATTCTGTCCCACAAACCATTTTCCCACAACCGTTCTTGAATGCTGTATAAACATTTCTTGTATTCGCCAATATCATCAATCATTTGCCTGGTTACTTCTTCGCATACTTCGCCAACAACTTCTTCGCCAAAATCTTCCGCTGCGCATTTTCCTCGATTTAACCGACTCCGCTATTCTCTAACGGATTTAGGCCAAGCGGCCTAACACTTGGTATCCAGAGCTTGGTGGGGAGCGACTTCCAACGAGCGACTGTCGACGACAAGACTACGCCGGCATCGTCCCGCTGTGCCGACTTGCGGACTTGGAGTCGTCGAGCCGACCATGGACACCGCCATGGCAACTCAACCCCAAGACATGGGCAGCGCGCTTGCCACCCTCATGCAACAACTCGAGGCCCTGACGCTGGAAAATCATCAGGTATGGGTTGAAATGCAGCAACTTTGTGAATTGACTTCTTCTAACCCCCATGGCCATGCTGCACCAACTCCTGCACCCAACATGTCAACTGCCGCGAAAGCGCTGCCGGAACACCCGAACGACACTGAAGCCGCAGAAGCCATAGGCCGTTCGACCCAAGTTATCGTGACGAGAACGTGCGGACGTGGATCTTCATGCTCAACAACTACTTCAACGCGAGCGGGGTGCAAGAGGCAAACGCGCAGCAGGCGAATCGAGTACTCCGTGATGCTGCTGAGGGCCCGGTCTTGGAGTGGTGGCGCCAACTCACACAAACCGCTGTAAGAAGGGCTCACGTAGACAGGCATCAGTAGGGCACGGGGAATGCAGCTGCAACATCAAGCTTAGGTAGTCTAGCTTGGGTGTCACCACAGTTCCGACCACATGGGGAGGATTTGAAGCCGCGCTGAAAGCTAGATTCGATTTGGTGAATGCCTCCGAAGCTGCTAGGAAGTGTCTGCGTCATTTCCGTTAGATAGGAAAAGTCCAAAAGTACACACGACGGTTCTTGAGCCTCTGCAACGAAATAGATGACATCACGGAATCAGAGATGCGCGATCGCTACCTCGAGGGTTAAGGTCAGACATAGCAAAAGTTTTAGCAATTCACAGATTGTCCACCTTCGAGGCAGTAGTTGCAGCAGCAGAACGCGTCGACGTAGTACAAAGCCGACGAGGTCGTGATGATCGTGATAGGAATTACAAGAATCCGATCAATGATACTCTCTAGAGGGATGGACCATCGCCCATGGAGATTGGTGCAGTTAACAGTGATGGCTCACAGAGACCGGGATTTACTACTGCAAATAGGCGGGACACATGAAGCGGGACTGTCCTCAGCTTAAGGAGCGGCTGCAGGGAAACGGAAACCGCCATTAAATAGCGGGTCGCTAGCTGGTGCGCAGGCTTTCGTACCTGACCAGTCTACCCACGTAGAGGAGACACCCCTATGGGTATCATCTATGCCAAATGAGGTAGACGGTGTTTATCAACCAGTCGTGGCTCTCGGGAAAGCTTCGTGGAGCTCTAGTTATGATTCTCGTAGATAGCGGATCTAATCACTCGTTCGTTTCTTCGTCACTAGTTAGTCGTCTCAATCTCGAAGCGGATTCTTCATGCAACTTCAAGGACGCTCGCATGGTAGATGGAACGCCTCTTCATATAGGTCCAGTTATTCGCAAAGTATGCGTAGTTCTAGGACCGATCACAGTTTGACGGGATTTCGACTCTGCAACGTTGGACGGTTACGACTTCATCTTCAGTAGAGATTGGTTACGGACGATAACGACTCTGTTCGATTGGGCTCAGGGCATCTGCAGCATCAAGGTGGATGGGGCGTTTCGGGAGTTGCCAAAGTGGAGCGATGCGGCCACATCCTCTGCAGCTATCATCGAACAGAGTTGGAGCCGGGGAGCAAACCAGTAGTGAAGCCGCAATGGAGGTTAAGTCCAGCATAAATAGAGGAGATGATGAAGCAGGTTAAGCATTTTCTAGCGCAGGGTTTCGTCTAGTCGTCTAGATCTCCTTGGGCGGCACCGATCCTATTCGCGCCTAAGAAGGATGGAGGGTTAAGGATGTGTATTGATTATCGCGCCTTGAACGCCGCCACCGTCAAGAATAGGTTCCCAGTGCCAAGGGTAGAGGATCTTCTATATGCAGTACATGGTTCTAGAATCTTCTCCAAGATCAATCTTTGTTCAAGATATCACCAAATTCGAGTAGTTCGAAAGGATCAGGATAAGACAGCGTTCCGAACGAATCAGGGGTTGTACGAGTTCAGGGTCTTGCCATTCGGATTAACCAACGCCCCAGCAATATTCTAGTCGCTCATGAATAACGTGCTAGCATAGTTCATCGGGTCCTTCATCATAGTCTACTTAGACGGCATCCTAGTCTACTCAAGGACGCCAGAGGAGCACGTAGAGCACCTGCATAAAATCTTTGAGGTCTTGCGAAAGGATCAGATGTATGCTAAGCAGTCGATGAGCGAGTTCTTCCTTCCAGAGGTCTAGTTTTTAGGCCATATCGTATCCGCTAGTCGCGTTAGAACCAATCCGAAGAAGATCGCTTCAGTGCATCTAGCCTGGCGGCGACTCAAAGTTGGGGGATTCAGGGCCCCTTTCTCCTCTCCCTGTCACTCAGTTTCCCCGCGTGGTTGCAAACCCCCCCCTTTGCCCCTCACTTAACTCACCTGGAGGGTTTCAGGCCCACTCTCTCCTCCCCGCCTCACTCAACCGAGTGGTTGAGAACCAGGGCTGACGTTTCAAAAAGACCCACTCTGATTTTGGCCCCAAAATGTTTTCCGCAATATGAGAAGCCAGGTTTCAGTTTCCATGGTAGTCGGATTTCTCAGGATCCAGTGACTCTCAAGTCTGATTTCTTCAGGGTTCGCAAGTATTAATCAGAGTCGCCATTTCACCATTTACTCGCCATTATTTTATAACATTCGGGCAGTTAGCCAACACCTAGTCTAATTTCCTAGCCTAGCTAGAACTCTGGCACATCCACAGCGACAACATCCTCCGCCTCATCATCCGACAGAAAGGGGTTGTCTTCTATAGCTACTGCACATCCACCATCCCTCTCCCCCTCCTTGTCCTCCTCCTCAGCCCAATACTCTCCTAATTAGTTTTGCACTGGAGAATCCTGCTCTGCCTCTTCCAGCAGAGCCTTGCCTTTGCGCGTCCTCTCTTGTGATGCGAACACCACCGACTTCGTTGGTCGTCTCTTCTTTGCGTGCCACAGCTCCAGCGCCTCCTGCCAGTTGATGTCGTATCTCAGCAGCGAAATCATCATCAGCTCACCCAGGCGGGCATTGCACAGAGCACCACGGACCCAAGACTTGATCACGTTCTGCCTGGAAAAACCACGCTCGCACTCCACAGTTGAGAATGGTAACACCGCGCATGCTTGCCAGAGAAGCATGAGGTTGGGCCAGCGCCTGTTTATCGAACAACCACACACAAGAGGCGTGGAACAATAGAATTAATTATAAACTACAAGCATGGTGGGCAAGGAACAATAGAAGTACATACAAACATAGACAGGCATGGTGGTCAAACTGGCAAAAACAATCATACACAGCAGCGTGCTTTGGAGGTGCGACTTACCTGCTTGACTCCGTGTTGCTAAGGTAGTTCGTCAGGCCCTGGTAGAAGCCCTCCTCATTGTGGTGGTTCTGCATGATCGGGGCCCAAGTTGCCAGCTCCTTCTCCGCCTCCTTCAAATCGAACCCGGGGAGCTTGTCGTCGAAGATAGCACTGCAGCCATGGAGATACTCCCTCGTCTTCTTCTCCCTCACCATCCGAAGCCGCGGCCACTTGCCCGCCCGAAACAGCTTCGTCGGCCCGAGCTTCGACAGGTCGTCCAGCCGCTCCAGCAGGTTCGTCATGCTCCCCCTCGCGAACTTCGCGCACAACAATTCGCAGTCCCGGTAGTTGCTCTGGTAGACGTGCCCCTTGATCTGCCGCTCGTGCATCTGGTACGTGTGCGTCACCGGCTGCCCGTCCTTTTCGACGCCGTGCACCTTCACTCTCTTTGCCCCCCGTTGCCCGTACACGATTAAGAAAGCCGACAGCCACGTGCCGCTTACGCCCGCACCGAAAACCCCGCCGCACTCCAAGTAGCGGTGCCGAAGATCCCCGCCGCCTCATCGACGTCCTGTGTTATCTCGGTGACATCCACCTGCGGTCGGGCGGGGAGGGGGGGAGGGGTGGTGGAAACATGGGGGCGCAAATCAAGGGGCAGAATGTTAGTGCTGATTGTGAAAGAACATACCACAAGCTCACATGTAAGGGCTCACCTCTCGCTTCTGAAACTTGAGGTTGAGCTCGTTCATGATGGCGAGGACGTCCGCCCAGAAGAAGAGACAAAACTGAAACTTGTATGAGATGACAACCTCGTACAGCTCATGGTTATACTCATACAGTAAAATGATGGCAGCACCGAGGACCTTACAGAGGCGTCTGACTGCCTCGCCCCTGGACAGCCACCGAATCGCGTGGATTCCTTGAACTTCAAGGTTGGTCTTGTGGATGAACCGCTGGCTCCACATGCTTGAATGGCCGAGGAGATCGGCCAGAGTTCGGATAACCTTGTCGACCATGTCCAAGTCTGGACAGGCAGACGCGGCGTCCTTCACAGCCAGAGCTTCCCTGCGCACAATCCACAGAAACAAATTAGTAAACGATTAAAAACAAAGCGAGAACATAACATAATGAGTCTATACCGGTGGGCGATGTAGTGGAACGACACAAGGTGAGGGATGTGCTCGCGGAGCCGTGCCACGAGACCGTTCTCGTGCCCAACCATGACATAAGCGCCATCGGTGCTGATTCCCGTGATGCGGTTTAGTTCGATGCCGGCGCCTTGAAGATGAGGCACGGAGAGCAGGGAGGCGGCGTCGCACTTCTCGACGGTGAGCAACGAGAAAAATTCGCTGACGACACGGCGATGGCGCAGGAACGTGAGGTACACTATCAAGTGCTTCCCTCTGGAACGATCAGTGCTCTCGTCACAACTAATGCCAATGAACGGGACGATTGAATGTGTTGCATCTGGGTCCGTTGAAGAAGAGTCGCCAGGCAGTGGACCATCTGTTGAAAGCCGTACCTGCACGCAGAAGAGAGAGTAATTGTTAAAATAATCCAATCAGGGTCCTAACAAGTGAGTAGCTACAGGAACAAGACCAAGCTGTACACAGTGCCGCTGATGATCTTTAGGCGCAACCGCCTTCGTAAAGATATCAGCCAAGTGAACTACACGGGCCTGGCGACGCTGCTGTACCTCGCACAGGAGGAAGTACCGCAGCTGGATATGCTTCACTCTGCCCTCAAGTCGAGGCTCCTGACACTGGAGGATCATGGCCATGTTGTCAGCGTACAGGACCGGGGCAGAGCTAGGCCGCTCACCTAAGTCAGTGAGCAAGAAGGTCAGCCAGCGGATCTCGTGTGCCGCCATGGCACCCGCGTAGATCTCAGCCTCATAGCTGGACTGAGCAACAGACGACGAGCGAGTGGATCTCCAAGAGATAGCACCCGAGCCAAGGCTAAAACAGTAGCCCTGAGACGACGTGAGAGTCTCAGAGTCGTCTGCCCAAGAAGCGTCTGTGTGCCCAGTGAGGACCACCGACCTGCGTCCTCCTAGCACTAACCCCATGCCCACTATACTTGCTAGATATCGCAAAACCCTCTTAGCGGCCGACCAGTGCTGTGGTCGGTGTCTGCCAGTGGCCACAAAGCGAGCCAGGATGCTGAGAGGGTATGCAAGATCTAGGCGAGTGCAAGTCATCAGGTACATGAGGCAACCCACCAGCTCTGCTTAGGGGCCGCTGGGCTCTTTTGGCTCCTCAGGAACGGGAGAAGAGAGCCCATGATCTACAGGTAGAGGTGTGGGCTGTGCGGAGGAGAACTGAAGACCGAACCTCTATAGGACCTGACGCACCAAGTGTGACTGTGTGAGAGTGATGGTGCGTGCTGCTCTGTCCCTAGAGATCTGCAGGCCAAGATAGCGACGCAGCTCTCCAAGGTGAGTGCAGGTGTGTCCCTTCAGCAGCTCGGCCTTCACGGAGGCCAGTGCATCCCTGTCAGCAGTAACGAAGACCAGGTCGTCTACGTAGACAAGGATGTAGAACGGAGTCTGGCCGGAACGCACAAACAGCGAGGGGTCAGCAAAGGACGGAAAGAACTCCAGGTCTGCTAGCGTGGCACGCAGCGTGTCGTGCCACTCGCGGGAGCCTCAGAAGCCACTGGGTCCCACGGGGGAAGGTACCAGTGAAGCCCTGTGGTCGGCGCAGGTAGACCTGCTCGTGTAGGCTGCCCTGAAGAAAGGCAGTAGAGAAGTCAAGGGAGTGAAGCTCGTAATTACACTATGCTGCTACATGTAGCAGCGCCCGCAGAGTGGTCATCTTTGAGTCGGGGCGAAGGTCCGGAAGAAGTCAACCCCCTCGCGCTGGGTGAAGCCTCTGGCCACGTAGCGCGCCTTGAAGACAGGCGGCTCTCCAGGGGGGCGCTTCACCTTGAAGAGCCACCGACCATCGACTACGTTCGCCCCAGGCGGGGGAACTGCGTCGACGTAAGTGCCAGTGGACCTCCAAGATGCCATCTCCTGCTCCATGGCAGCTATCCACTGAGAGGCCCAGGGTCCCGCGGTCGCCTCAGCGTAGGTGCGAGGGGTAGGGATGTCGAAGGCATCTGGGTCACCCTCTGGGACTAGGAGCATGGAGCAGAGATGGGGAGCGGCCTCGGAAAGGAAAGCAAGCTCGTACTGCCTGTCCTCTAGTACGTCACTGCCAAGGGCAGGTGCACCCCGACGGACGAAGGACGGGCATGGTCAGAGACCAGAGCGGTAGCGTAGTCAAGGTGGCGGGTAGAGGCGAAGTCAGCGACAGCAGCGACAAGCACGTCAAGGCGGGAGACAGGAACAGACGGGTCGGTAACAAGAGAGGCAAGGACCCGAGGGACAAGGGACGAGCGGCACGGAGGTAGTCAGACAGCGGGGGAGGTGCAACAACAAGAGACGAGGGAGGAGGCGAGGGGAGGAGGGGAGGACGAGACGAGTGAGAACGGAGTAACATAGGGTGAGAGCGCGAGACAGGGGAGACGGGGACGAGCACGGGAGGGACGGCGAGACCAAACGTGGGACGGAGGTGTAGGGTCAGGAGACAGCGGAGGGGACACAAGGGGGAACGAGGAGGAAGACGGGCCGGCGAAGAGTCCGGGGGCGGGAACACAGGACCGTAGACAGGAAGGGGAGGAGGAGGTGGGGGAGACACCGGCGAGCGTCAGGGGAGGGAAGGCCGAGCAGGCGAAGAGCGGAGACCAACGGCGACGGCTGCGGCGGCTGGTGCTGCGGCTGGGGCGGGACTGGGGCTCGACCCTCAAACCTGCAGGGGCACGAAGACCTCCGGGAGAACACTCAATAGCACCACCCCCAGAACGAACACCCTCAGAGCGAGAACCCTCTCCAGCCCCAGCGGCGCCCCCAGTCCCGCCGGGACAGACCACGCCAGGAGCCGCAGGACGAACACCATCCTCAGCGCCAACACCCCCAGAGGCCAAGAACGGCAGCGGCGGCGGCGACGGCTACGACGGCGGCAGCGACGGCGGCGGCGACGACGGCGGCAACTGCGACAGCGGGGGCGGAGACACCAGGGGAAGCGGGCACGGCAACGGGCGGGGCGGGGGGACCACCAGAGTCAGCAGACTCCTCAACAGGGACAACTGACGGGACGGGAGTGACATGGGAGACACCAGACGGGGCAGGACGCAGCAAGAGGGGAGGAGGGGCTACCGGGGGAGAGGGGGCAAGGAACAGGGGGGGGAACCGGGAGACCTCGGTGAGGAAAGCGACGGTAGAAGGAGACGGACTCGTCAAAGGTGACGTCACGAGAGTGGAGGAAGCGGTAAGACTGCGGGTGGTAGAAGAGCCAGTCAGACGAGTCCAAGGGGAAACCAAGGAAGACACAGGGGACAGTGCGGGGCAGTGAGCTTGGTCCGTGCCAGAGGCACGAACGTGAGCAAGGCAACCCCAGACGTGGAACGCAGACGCGTCACCGGGGACCCGGTCCAAAGGAGGGTCGGCGAAACCTGCGGCCGCTGGGAGCGTGGCCACAGGTTAAGCTGGTGAGCGGCGTAGCGAATGGCGAACGCCACAGAAAATGGGGTGCACCGGCATGGATCATGGAGGTACGAGCCACCTCCATGACAAGCCGATGCGGCTCTCAGCAACCCCATTCTGCTGTGGCGAGTCCGGCAAGGTGTACGACTGGGTGATGCCCTCCGCACGACAGAACTGTCCAAGCCGACCAGAAGCGAACGTCGGGCACATCGGCCTTCCGCTCCAGGGGAAACACCGTGGTGTAGCGCGTGTAGTCATCGACGAGCACAAGAAAGTAGCGCTCGCCACGCGGTCCGGGACGGGGGCTGGGCCCCAAACGTCCAGGTGCAGGGTCTGAAGGGGAGCAGTAGCAGGCGAAGCGAGGAGGAGTGAGGGGCACGGCGGAGCCGGCCCTCGACGCAGGGCATGCACGGTGGAGCAGGCGAGAGGGGAAGGGCGGGGAGCGATGCGACGAGGCCTAGACAAGACCGTGCTGGGACATGTGATGCAGACACGGGAGTGCAGGGTAACCTAGGCGATGGTGCCACAGAAGGGACGGGTGAGTGAGGGACCAATACGAGCAAGCTGCAGCGACCTGGGAGGACGCACCAACCGAGGGGAAGCGGTGTCCAGGGTGAACAGACGGACACCGGGTCCCGGGGGAACGTCGCAAGGGAGGAACCTGAGACAGCCTCAGAACAGACAGCGAAACCGCTCGTGCCCAGGGAACGTAGTGGTGACGCCGAGGTCCTGGAGACAGCTGACACCAACTAGGTTCCTGGAGAACGAGGAACGTGGAGGCCTGTAAGAGAGCCCGAGGAAACTGCTGGACGGGGAAGGGACGTGACGACGGGACCCGTAGAGGGGTCAGCGAGAGAGACAGCAGCAGGCGCAGCAAGCGGCGTGAGCGTGGAACGGTCGCGGAAGAAACAGGCAGAAGCACCGGAGTCGAGAGTGAAGGACAGCGAAGCAGTGGCGGAGGCCAGGAACGGAGCCAATGCAGGGACACAGCAGGGGAGACTAAGCTACACAAGGGTGCAACACCTAAACTAGAGTACACAGGGTAGTAAGATCCAGCAACACTAGAAGCGTCAGCATACAAGGCATGCAAAGCAGCACCTATCTGATCCATGTCTAACTCAAAGATCGGCACGCCCTGGCGGAGCAGGCTGTGCCAGTCGGGGAGGTCCGGGGCCGGGCCAAAGCGACGACAAAAGAGATCGTCGAGGCGGCGGAAACAGCGGGCAAGTCGGGTGCGGGCGGCGGCACAGAGTGCCACGGAGAGGCCCAATCTGAAGCTGGTACTGGCAGGTCACAGCACCGGATCCGCCAGTAGACGCCGAGCTGCGCGGGCCGCCACCATGGCCACTACCTCCGGAGGTGCCGGGCCAACCAGGCGGGAGATGAGCCCACGGCTGCGGCGGCTGCTGCTGGGACGGCGGCTGCGGCTGGGGCTGCTCCTGCTGCGGAGGGGACTGTGTCTGCTCCTGCCAGCTGGTGGTAGTCCCCTAAGGCGGACTACCGTCACCACCACCACTCCCACCACCACCAGCGCACCACCCCGACCTCCCTGGCGTCCACGGCCACCGCGACGCGAGCGCTGCTGCGGGTGTACCGCAGCAGCGGTCTCGATAATGGGGGTCGTAGTGGCGACCGCAGCCGAAACGTCAGTGAACGTGCACTGGGAGGGGGCACAGCCGTGAAAGATAGAGACTGCCGGCGCACCGCTCGACTGAGCGATAGTGCGCCGGCGAGTCTCGATCTCGGTGAGGGTGTCGACAAAGGCGGTCAGGGTGAGGTCACCCGGGTGCTGGCTAAGGAAGTGGTCGCGAGCCACTAGCTAGGCGGTCCGGCAGGCGCATGGCGATAAAATAGAGCGTCATGCAGAAAGGGTGGGGGAGCGCAGTGAGCTGGGCAGCAGTGCTGGCAGTGCGATAGCGAGTCTCTAGGGCACGCAAGTGAGTGGCAAAGTCTGCGACAGTAGGGAAGGCAGCAAGGTCTGGGAACAGCATCGGAAAGAGCAAGCGGCCGGCAGAAGCGGAGGCAGGAGTGGAATAGCGAGCAATAACGGCGTCTTAATAAGCTTTGGCCGTATCAAGTGTAGCAAAACGCGAGCGCTCAGACATAGGGAGGGCGTGACTGATAGCAACCTGAGCTATTGCATCGCGTGAGTCCCAGACCGCACAGGCAAGAGCAACAGTAGAGAAGGCCTCACGGTCATCAGAGGAGGGGTCAGCAGGGAGGGGAGCAGGGGCAGGGGGCGGGGGAGTAAGCCATCAGCATGGACGACTAAGGAGTGGCCATCCTGGCGCTGACCTGTAAGGTGTCGGCGGAGGTCGGAGAGCCAGGCGGCGAAGTCAACCGCGTGGCCCTCAGCGTCCAGACGGAGCACGAAGTCAGCCATTGTGCAGGGTCAGCGACACAGCAGCACAGCTCCACAGCTCCTCAGGAGCACAGCGGCGCGGGGACACGGCGGCAGCACTCTCCAGCATGGCGGCAGCGAGGCACCCCAGCACGGGCGAGTAGAGGAGACGGGGCCCGAGGTGGCACGGCAGGCCGAGCAGGAACGAGGAGGGGCCGGGCGGGTAGTAGGAGGGGCCGGGCTGGCGCTGGAAGTCGGGAGGCGCGAGGGGGCCGGGCGGGCGCTAGGAGCCTGACGGGCGCAAAAGGGGCCGGACGGCACGAGGAAGGGGGTCGGGCCGGCGCTAGAAGAGGCCGGGAGGGCGCTAGGAGGGGCTTGGCGGTCGCTAGGAGGGGCCGAGCGGTAGCTACGAGGGGCCGGGCGGGCGCTAGGAGGGGCCGGGCGGTCGCTAGGAGGGGCCAGGCGGTCACTAGGAGGGGTCGGGCGGTCACTAGGAGGGGCCGGGCGGGCGCTAGGAGGGGCCGGGCGGTCGTTAGGAGGGGCCGGACGGTCACGAGGAGGGGCCGGGCGGTCACTAGGAGGGGCCGGGGCGCGCAACAGGTCGGGCGGGCGCGGTGGGGCCAGGTAGGCGCTAGAGGGCCAGGTGAGCGCGGTGGGGCCAGGCGGGCGCGGTGGGGCCAGGCGGGCGCGGTGGGGCCAGGCGGGCTCGACGGGGCCAGGCGGGTACGACGGGGTCAGGAGGGTACGACGGGGCCAAGCGGGGGCGACTGGGCCAGGGGGGTGCGACGGGGCCAGGAGGGTGCGACAGGGCCAGGCGAGCGCGACGGGGGCCAGGAGGGCACTACGGGCCAGGAGGGCGCTACGGGCCAGGAGGGCGCGACGGGGGCCAGGAGGGCGGTACAGGGCCAGGCGGGCGCTAAGGGGCCAGGCTAGCGCGACAGGGCCAGGCGGGCACGACAGGGCCAGGCGGGCGCGATGGAGCCAGGCGGGCTCGGCAAGTCCAGGCGGGCGCGACGGGGCCAAGCGGGCGCAACGGGGCCAGGCAGGCGCGACGGGGCCAAGCAGGCGCGACGGGGGGCCTAGCGGGCGCGACGGGGGCCTAGCGAGCGCTACGGGGGCCTAGCAGGCGCGACGGGCGCTAAGGGCCGAGCGGGCTCTAAGGGGCGGGCGGGCGCTAACCTAGGGCGCGGGCGGAAGCGGGTGGGAGGACCTAACCTACTCGATACCATGTTAGAATACGTGAATATTTTACTAGAGGGGAAAACAGGGAACATATAGCAATTGGGTTGTACTAACTAAGAGCACACACCGATACTAGCCTATAACTTCTACATTCATGATACATGTATAAGTTGACACCCTTCCCCCCTCTCCCCCCACCAATTGTCGTTTCTGTTATAGTCACAATAGGCTCAGATGTGCCTATAATGAGAGATAGAGAGCACAGTTGGATTTCTGTCAGACGGCTTCAAATATTGATAACGATCTGGTGGCTGAGTCAAACTGTGATCTGTAAGTTGGATCTAGAGCATGTTGCTGTCGTCTATCAGCAGCAAGTTGAATCATGAAATTCCATGAAGATTTGACGACGCTATGGCGGTTTGACTGGCAGGAGGTACAGTAGCCACTATAGTCTTAGGAGTACAAACTTAGCAAGAAGAGTTAGAGAGGGAGATAGTTCCCAGCCTCTACATACCCCAAGAGCCGAGGTCCAGGTTGGTGGTACACCACCAGAGAGTCCCCAACCATGAAGAGTCTCGAAACCAACCCTCCAAGGAGCTACACCAAGTGAAATGTAACACTACACGAAGTAACGTTACTATTTTCACTATTTTATATTTATCCGCGTCCCTTGGGCTTGAAATCTTGAGCTCTTGGTCTTGGATCTGCAAGATAAATTCTTCTTGAGTTGATGGGGGCTTGCTGCACACACCTGCGACACGATGGACACTTCACACTCGACAAAATAGAAAAAAAACACATGCGACACGCAAACGACGACTTGACATGCGAGTTGTAAAAACTCGCTAATGTCTTGACCGACACAAACCACATTGTGATACACCATTCAAACACACACACAAGCACTGGATAGCAATGACATAGACTCACAATTCATTCCATGCCATGCATGCACACACACAAACAAGGACGACAAGCCGAGTGCAAGCCATAGGGTTGCACCAACAAACTCCCCCTCGGATTGTTGGCCTTAGAATCTGCTCCCCTTAGTTCAGAGCCATCCCAGAAAGCTTGCAACACTTCCAATGCTGCTGCTCAACCAGCCTCTTGGTCATCATATCCGCAGGCTGTGCCGTCGTCTTCACGTAGTGCAACTCCACTTCACCCGCGGTTACCATGCTCCTCACCCAATGCCACTTCACCTTCATGTGCTTGGTAAGGCCATGAAGAACCGGATTCTTAGCCAATGCAATAGCACCCTGGCTATCACAATAGAGTGGGGTAGGTCCTTGCTGCTCCTCCCCCAATTCAGCTAGCAAACGCCGCTGCCACACAACCTCTCTTATGGCACGGAAGAGTGCCATGTACTCGGACTCCACCGAGCTCAATGCTTGGTCCACTTGTTTCTTGCTCTCCCAAGCTGTTGGACCTCCACCAACACAGCAAATGAAGCCTCCCACACTTGTCATGTCCTCTGGTTCTGATGCCCAAGATGCATCAGAGAAGGCGGTGAGAAAGAGCCTCCCGGGTTCGACTCCATCCGCACCCTTTTGACGCCTTTGTGCCGCCGCGGAGTATTGCAGTCCAACAGTTGCTGTTTGGCCAAGGTACTTGGCCACCCTCTCTCCAGCTGCTACCTGCTCTTCATTAGGGCATTGGACAACCCTAGCCAGCTGCCCGGTGGCAAAGGCTGCATCCGGCCTTGTGTGAACGGCCGCATACATGAGGCTGCCCACCAAGGAGTGAAAACGCCGCCTCTCCTCTTCACCAACACTTTCCTCCGCTGGTCCTTTCACACACTTGAACCCTGAGGGAAGAGGAGTAGCCACATGTCCTTCACTCTTTCCAAAGGTTGCAGCCAAGGCCTCCAAGTACTTCTTTTGATGCACTCGCATCCACCGCTTCTCCACATCTCGCTCAATGTGAAGCCCAAGGTAGTAGTTGACGTCACCAAGGGTCTTGCACTTGAACTTGTCTTGAAGCTTCAGCATCACCTCCTTCACAAGGTCAGAGGAGGGTGAGAATATGAGGATGTCATCCACATAAACCACCATGAAGCTCCTCTGCTCCCCCTCGCCAAGCATGAACAAGGATTGATCGGCCGTTGAGGGAGTGAAGCCGATCGCCTCCAAGACTTCCCGCAGCTTGATGTACCATTGCCTAGGGGCTTGCTTGAGGCCATAGAGTGCTTTCTTCAGCTTCCACACTCTGCCACTCCCATCATTGTACCCCTCTGGCTGCTCCATGTAGGTCTCTTCCTCCAAAACGCCGTTGAGGAAGGCCGTTACTATATCCATTTGCTTCACCACCCATCCTTTGATGGCCGCCGCGGCGAAGAGGGTTCGAAGGGTTGTACCCTTCACCACAGGGGCATACACTTCATTGTAGTCCTTCTTCTCTTGCTGCTGATACCCCTTGGCTACAAGTCTGCTCTTGTAGCGCTCGATGTTGCCGTCGGCGTCGGTCTTGCGCTTGAAGAGCCACTTGGAAGAGATCGCCTTCCGCCCCGGAGGTAGGTTCACCAAGTCAAATGTGTCGTTCTCTATGATGCTCCCCATTTCTTCATCTGAGGCCTTCTTCCACTCCTTCCCATTGGGGCCCTCCCAAGCCTCCTTGGGATTTGTAGGCTCCCCCGGCATCTCCACCGGAGAGAAGAAGGCAAAGGCGCACTCCTCGCTTTCATCTTCCGCATCATCGCCTAGCATGAGAGCCGAACCGGTCAAGGTTGAGTTGGCTGGTCCTCCAAGCCGTTCATAGCTCAACCTATTGGGGGGCTGAGTCCTCCTTCTCCCCCTTCCTTCCTCTTCTGCTGCAGGGACTTGAATGCTCTCATGGCTTTGCGGTAAATCCGATCGGTTCCCGCGAGCACTTGTAGCACGAGGCGGAAGTGGCGGTGCACGCTCATTACCTTGCTGCACCTCCTCCTCCTCCTCATCCCCATTCATTTGGGGAGATTGCCTCGTGATTGTGCTGCTGCTACTCAGCTCCAAGGGCAGCTCCACATGCTCCAAGCCGGTACTCTTCACCTCTCCAAGCCGCACACCAATCTTCGCTTGGTTCTCCGCCTTCCACTCCTTGTACGGTAAGTTCTCCATGAACTTGCAATCTCTGCTCACCAGGAACTTCTTGGTAAATGGGTCCCATAGAAGCCATCCCTTGCTGTTTTGGGCCATGCCCAGGTGCACGGCCCATGTTGCCTTGGCATCAAGCTTGTTGTGCCGAAGTTTCTTAGGCACAAGTGCCATGCACATGCACCCGAACACCCGAAGCATATCCACCTTCGGCTTCCTTCCAATCCACTCCACATAGGGCACCCATTTGTCTTCTCCCACATGAGTCAAGGCTCTGTTCTTGGCCACACAAGCATGCCGCACCGCATCCGGCCAAAAGTAATTGGGTAGACCGGCTTCAATGAGAAGTCCCCGAGCCGTCTCCGTGAGTGTCCGATTCGCACGCTCGGCGATGCCGTTCATTGCAGGAGAGTAGGGCATGGTAAGAGAGTGCCTTATGCCCTGATTCTTCAGCCAAGTTCAGAAATCCTTGCTCAGGAACTCTCCCCCACGGTCAGTGCGAATCGCCTTCACAAGTCGGTCTTGTTGCCGCTCCACCATCGGCAACCAATCGGTCTTCACCGTTTCAGCTACGTCACTCTTCTTGGGCAGTACATACACCCAAGTCATGCGAGTGTAGACGTCCACAATGGTGAGGAAGTACTCTGCTCCAGCAGCTCCAAGCTTCAAGGGGCCCACCACATCCATCACCACCTCATCAAGTGGTGCCTTCGCCGTTGTCTCCGAGCTATGGAACGGGTAGCGGGTGAACTTGGCTTGCATGCATGTTGGACAGCCAAGCACCTCATTGGGCTCCCCCTTGACACGTATCCCACTGACCATCTCTTGCTTAACTATCTGCTGCAAAATGGGCAATGCCACATGCCCCATTCGCCGATGCAAGGTCAGCCAATCACACTCTCCCGTAGCGGAAGTCGGGTTTGAGAAAGCGGCACTCGCAATTGTGCCCCACAAGCTCTCTCCTTTCTCCTTCGCCGCTGCTGCTTTGTTGATCTTAGCCTTTTCCTCCTCATTTCCACCACCTTTGGCTGCTGCACCATTCTCCTTGGGTTCACACGCCTTGCTGGTCTCTCCAAGGTTGCACTCCTTCGAGTCACTCTTGGTGCCACTTTGCTTTCCGTGATCACCTCCACCAACCGCTTCACGCTTGGTGCTGACGCTTGCTGCCACTTGCCTCTCTTTAGGCATGGGGACCACTGGGATTTGCCACATCTCATTGTAGATGTCCCTGTCCTCATGAAGGTCCCAAAGCTTCCGCTCACCAAGCCTTGCGGTATAGGTTTTGGATCCCTTGGAAGATGTGTCCATGCTGGCCTTTTGCAAACGCCGAACGGAAATCAGGTTGGCTGCTAGGTTGGGCACCAAAAGCACGTTCTTGAGGCCCACCATCTTCCCATCAGCACCCTTGAACATGGCCTTGCCCATGCCCTTCACCTCTGCTCGCTGCCCCAAAGCCGATGTAACATGCTTGACCGGCGACGGTTCGAGTTCGGTGAGCAAGTCCGCACGAGGTGTCATGCTGTAGGTGGCGCCACTATCGATCACCCAAAAGTCCAGAGAGTGAAGGGTGACCTTTCCCACAGTAGCTGGCTCCTCAAAGCCTTCCACACCTCCTGCTGCAGCTGCCGCTTGCGTGGAGACAAAGAAGAATTGGCCCGGGTATCGATCTTCACTCGAGTCCTTGTCGTAGTCTCCACCTTTCATGCTTGCCGCTTCGCTTCCACGACCACCACGGCCTCCACGACCTCTGCCTCTTCCTCCCCTTGCTCCTCTGCCCTCTTGGCCTTGAGAAGGGGTCCATCCATCAGGCAATCTGAAGCAATCTCTCCACATGTGGCCGGTCTTGTGGCAAAAGTGGCATTCGCCATCAAATCGACCGCGCCCACGCCCGTAGCCATTGTTGTTGTTGTTGCTGCCATATCCTCCATTACCACGGCCTCTATTGAAGTTACTGCTGCCAAATCTTCCTCCTTGCCCTCTGCCCCTTCCACGGCCGTGCCCACGGCCCATGCTTGCAACTCCGGCACCATCGGGACCCGCCAATTCGCGACGGCGGAAATCTTCTTGTAAGATTTCGCGCTTCACATCTTCGAGTGAGAGACGGGGCAGATCTCGATTAAGGTTGATGATGAGCGAGGACCATGAGTCCGAAAGTAAGGCCAGCAACTTGGTCTTCTTTTGAAGGTCACTGTAGTTCAGGTCAGCTCCTTCGAGCCGTGTCAACAAGTCGAAGAATTTCTGCACTCCTTCCTCCACCGGTTCGCCTTCGTCAATTCGAAGTGCCGCCATTTGCCGCTCCAAAACCACAGCCACCGCCGCTGTTGCAGGAGCGTGTACACCCTTGAGAGCAGCCCATGCCTTTGGTCCCTTTGCTGGTTCACGCTGAAAAGGCTTGATGTGACGGATTTGGCTGCTCCCCAACGCTTGCCCAAGTAGAAGGTAGCCTTGTGCGCTCTTCCGCACCCACGGGCTCTTCTCCGGGTCGTTCTCGGGGCGCTTCTCCGTTCCTTCCATCACCTCCAGCAGATCATAGTGGTCAAAGATGTTCTCCATCTTGAAGGACCACTCAGCAAAGTTGTCACCGTTGAACTTGTCAAGGCCAAACACTCTAGGCTCATCCCTAGAGGGTCCAAGGCTAGGTTGCACCGGAGCAACGGGTGGATCTTGGTGTTGACCTTGTGCTTGGGCGTCCTCTCTACCTCCAGCACCTCTGCCACCCCCTTCCTCAGGTCCAGGCATGGTCGAGACGGCTCCAAGGGGCTCTGATACCTCTGTTATAGTCACAATAGGCTCAGATGTGCCTATAATGAGAGATAGAGAGCACAGTCGGATTTCCGTCAGACGGCTTCAAATATTGATAACGATCTGGTGGCTGAGTCAAACTGTGATCTGTAAGTTGGATCTGGAGCGTATTGCTGTCGTCTATCAGCAGCAAGTTGAATCATGAAATTCCATGAAGATTTGACGACGCTATGGCGGTTTGACTGGCAGGAGGTATAGCAGCCACTATAGTCTTAGGAGTACAAACTTAGCAAGAAGAGTTCGAGAGGGAGATGGTTCCCAGCCTCTACATACCCCAAGAGCCGAGTGTTAGGATTAAGGACGGAGTCTAGGTGAACTTAGGAGCTAGAATTACTCAAAATATAAATCCGAAATTCTGGACAGAAAAGTCGTCTTTACAAGAAACGACGTCGACGAAAAACTAGCCGTTGGAATGTCGCGAAACTTGGATATGTTGTAGCTCTTAATCTCAGCTACCGTTCCCAATTTGAATCACGTTGATTGATGAAGTATTCGCGACGCTATGGCTTTCGACGCATTAGGGGGTAAGCTGTAGGAGGAGAACTTAACTCAATCTCAAAGGTTCAATCAAAGTTCAAGAATCTCACAAGGAATTTAGAGGAGCAAGAGAAAGGTTGGGATAGAAGAGAGGGATGAGAGGGAAGGTCCCAAGAGAGTCCCCAACCAAGGAAACCCCATAAGCACAAAGATTCCCTCCCTATAGGAACCCCAACTTTGACATTTGTCCCTTCCCAACCAATCCATCCAAGTTGGCCACCCTTGCCAACCTAGCTTGGTTGTTCCCAACCAATTTGCAGCTGTTACAGTAGAGTGACGAATTTCCCCAACCCCAAAGGTCCCAACTCCATATAAAGTCACCCCACAACTTCACTTTGTAACCGCCGCAATTGTAACGCAAGCTCATGAACTTTGAATCTTCATAGCTTTCGCGTTCTTGCTCCGATTGACGCGATTCTTGTTGCGTCGGAAAGATCTTCTCAAGATCTATCATCACAAATACCTGCTCAGACAGAATAACACAAAACACATTCCCAAACTCCAGAACACACACCACACAAATTCTTTCACACACAGTCAAACCATACGTGCGAATTGAAACAAGGGATGGGAGGCAGACAGAATGTGATAACATATGATGACATCACACAACAATCTCCCCCTCTGGCTGCCAACCATCAACCACCATACCAACATCTCAAGCATGCATACTCAATGCACACTCATCCCAGCAAGCTTCATGCCCTTCCAATGATCCGCCTCCGCCAGACGCTTGGTGAAAATATCTGCTGCCTGCTGATGGGTCTTCACTATCTCCAGCCGCACCTCCTTATCAAGGAGTCTCCTCACCCAGTGCCACTTAGGCCTTATGTGTTTTGTCAGCCCATGCAAACAAGCATTCTTGGCGAGCTTCACAGCAGACTCATTGTCACAGAACACAACTGTCGGCTCCTCCTGACCAACTCCCAACTCCTCCAACAAACGCCTTAGCCACACTACTTCCTTGGCCCCATGGTGTAAGGCCATGTACTCAGTCTCACATGAGGACAATCCCACCTCATTCTGCTTCTTGCTGCGCCAGCTCACAGCACCACCTCCTAGCAAGCACACATAACCCCCAATGCTGGTGCCATCCGCTTTCACTGAGTTGAAGCTAGCGTCAGTATAGCAACTCAAGAGCATCTCTCCACTCTTCACATCTGCAGCACCTCTCTGCAACCGCTGCCTCACTCCACTGTACTCCAATCCCACTGATGCCGTAGCACTCACATAGCGGACCAACCTCTTGGCCGCTTCCAGCTGCTCATGACTAGGGCGTGAGACCACACTAGCCAACCGTGATGTAGCAAATGCAATGTCAGGCCGTGTATGATTTGCAGCATAATTCAGCGACCCAACCATCGAATGAAACAGCTTCCTGTCACTATCACCCACTACCTCCTCATCAGCACATGGCTCCACAGTGAACCCCGAAGGTAGTGGTGTTGCTGGCTTTCCCCCATCTTGCAGCCCATACTTCTCAGCCAGCCCCTCACAGTACTTCCTCTGGTGCAACCTCAGCACACCCTTTTCCACATCTCTCTCCACGTGCATCCCCAAGTAGTACTTCACCTCACCCATCTTGGAGCACTTGAACTGCATCTCCAGCATCTGCTCTGCGCTGTCCAGCAAAGCAGTGGATGCAGAAAAGAGAAGGATATCATCCACATACACCAAGAGCATGAGGATTTCATCCTTCTCCTGCAGCAGGAACAGGCTGGGGTCACACTCACTCTTCTTGAAACCCCCAGCCAACAGCGCCTCCTCCAACTTGTGATACCATGCACGAGGCGCCTGCTTAAGGCCATAGATGGCCTTCTTCAGCCTGCAGACCCTGCCGCTCCCGTCATCCAGCCCCTCTGGCTGCTTCATGTACACCTCCTCCATAATGATCCCATTCAGAAAGGCAGTCACAATATCCATCTGCCGAATCTTCCATCCCAGGAGTGCAGCTATCGCCAACAGCACCCTCAGTGTTGTTCCTTTCCCCACAGGAGCAAACACCTCATCATAGTCCTTCCCCTTTGTCTGCTGAAACCCCCGTGCCACAAGCCTAGACTTGTAGCGGGTCAGCTCCCCTTCAGGTCCATACTTGTGCCTGTAGATCATCTTGGAAGTGATTGCCTTCTTTCCAGGAGGCAAGTCACACAGGTCCCATGTCTCGTTCTCAATTAGGGACCCGAACTCCTCATCCTCACTCGCCTTCCACTTCTCCCCATTTGGTCCATTCAAGGCCTCTTCTCGAGTCTTGGGCTCAGGGATTGGTGCCCAGTAGCAGTGAGCGATCTCATCTTCCTCAATCTGCTCAACCACACTCCCAGCCTGCACCACATTCGGCTTGCCTCTTCCCCCATAGGTCAGCCTCACTGGAGGGCGCACATCCCTCCTAGGACGCTCAGGCGGGTGTGGAACTCGAGGTGGAGACTCATGCTGCTGCTGCTGCTGCTCTACTTCAGCTGCTCCCCCTTCCTCAGTCACCCCAGACATCTCCTCCTCTGACACTGCAACCTCTACCTGTCTTGAAGGCTGCTGCAACTCATCTGCCTCCACAATGAGTGGTGTAGATGGAAGCTTCTGTTGCTGCTGCTTCCATTCCTTATAGTACAGGGACTCAAGAAACTTCACATCCCTTGACACTGTCAGCTTCTGGGTGGTCAGGTCCCATAGCAGCCACCCCTTGTGATCCTTTGCAATCCCCAAGTGCACACCCCATCTTCCAGAAGCCTCCAACTTCCCCCTTTTCTCCTTGGGCACATGAAACACCACCATGCACCCAAATGCCCTCAGCATGTTCACCGCTGGAGCACTCCCATACCACTTGGCATATGGGATCCACTCCTTATCTCCAACTGTAGCCAGCACCCTATTCTTCACAAGGGCGACCTGCCTCAGTGCAGACACCCAAAACGGATCAGGCAGCCCTGCACGCCCAAGGAGAGTGCGTGCCCCCTCCTGCAGGGTCCTGTTGAACCTCTCAGCCACGCCATTCTGCTGCGGGTTGTAGGGCACTGTCAGTTGATGTTGGATCCCCTTCCTCTTCAACTCCCCCTCAAAATCAGCTCCAATGAACTCCCCACCATTGTCACTACGGATCACCTTCACCTTGTGTCCGCATTCCCTCTGAGCTCTCGGCATCCACTCCTTAAGGACAGCCGCTGCCACCTCCCCCTTGCTGTTCAAAGGGTAAACCCACACTGCTCGAGTGTGGTCATCCACAATTGTCAAGAAATAGCGGCTGCCTGAGAGGGAAGGGGCTCTTGTGGGCCCCACCACATCCATGTGCACAAGTGCAAGTGGGGTCTTGGCTGGTCCTGTAGTGCTGTTGAAGGGGAACTTGGAGAACTTGGTCTCCAAGCATGTAGGGCAGCTCCCAATCTCCTTCACTCCCCCTTTCACCTCCAAGCCTTTCAGGCTCCCATCCTTTACCAACTTCTGTAGCATAGGGAAGTTCACATGACACAGCCTCTCATGCCATGTCTCCCAATCGGCCTCTCCACTCTTTGATGAAGCCTTAGCCCATGCCGCACTCGCATCCACACCAGCAAGCACCTCACCATGTCTCTGCTGCTGCTGCACTTTCTTGACTGCTTCCAGGACCCCATCAGTTGGTGCAGTTGCATCTCCTCCTGCTGTTGCCTTTGCCGCTGCTGCCGTTGCTGCTGTTGGAGTCTTCCCATTCCATGGGATGATGGGCAGCTGCCACAGGTCCTTGATGCAACTGGTCTCCTCTTCCAGACTCCATAGCACCTTCTTCCCAAGCTTAGCACGGCAGCTGGTTGGTCCAAAGGTCACTTCGGCCTTGCTCTTCTGCAGTCGTCGCACAGAGAGAAGGTTAGCAGACAAGCCTTTAACCAGCAGAACATTCCCAAGCCCCACAAGCTCCCCATTAGCTCCCTTAACCTTGGCATTTCCAACACCAATGACAGGGAGCAAAGCACCTGACGCTGCTGCCACATACTTGATCTTCCCAGGGGGTTTTACCTCATCAAGCAAATCTGCCCGTGGGGTCATGTGACTGGTGCAACCCGAATCAATCACCCAGTGCGTGAGAGGGTGCATCACAACCTTTCCCACAGATCCCACATCACCCTCATGCCCATGCACATCCTCAACCATAAGAAACAAACCAGGATAGGCATTACCTTGTGCACCTTCACCTTGTGCACCTGAGCCTTGCACAGCGCCACCTTGTGCGCGTTCACCACTGGGTGGCTTCATGCCTGGAGGTGCCCATCCCTCCTGAAGCACTTGAACCAAGGATGCCCTATCTTCTTGCAGTACCAGCAGGTGCCCTCCATTCTGGTACTCCCCCTGCCACTAGAGCTCCCATGCCCCTCATTATAGTCACCTCGGCCTCTACCTCTGCCAAAGCTCCTCCCACGGCCTCGGCCTCTCCAACCCCCTCTTCCTCTGCCGCGCCCTGCAGCTCCATACCCCTCAGCAGTCTTAGTGGCAGCACCGCCTCCCACATGGCGTCTGCGGAAGTCCTCCTGCAGAATCTGCTGCCTTAGCCACTCAGGTGTCCATTGATCTTGTTGAGAGTTGAGGGTGGGGATGAGGTTGTCCCAAGAGTTGTCCAACACCGAGATGATCTTGGTGCACTGCTGCAGCTGAGATACACTGCTGCCCGCTGCTGCCATCCTTGCATAGGTGTCCTTGATCTTGTCAAGGACCGGCTTCACATCGTCCCCTGGTCGCATGGAGATGGCAGCAAGTTCCTTCTCGAGCACGATCACCATCAGGAGAGTGTTGGGCTGAATCACATCGCGTAGTAGTTTCCACGCCCTTGGACCCGAATCATCCGCTTCCACAAGATCCTTGATGTGCTCGAACATCTCCTTGTTGACCGATTGAAGGATGAGGTCGAAAAGCACCGTGCTTTTCTCAATCCACCGTTCACGTGCTTCGCCTTCTTCCGGCATCTTCTCTTCCCCAACAGCAATCTTCAGTAGCTTGTAGCGTTTGAAGGCACTCCTCATCCGTCCGCTCCATTCCTCATAGTTGGAGCCATCCAAAGCTTCAACTTTTGATGGCGGCGGCTCACTTGTCTTCTCAGGTACAGCTCCTCTTCCATTAGCATCTCCTCCTCTCTCATTCATCTTCTCCTTGAGAAATGACGAATTTCAGCTCCCCTTTGCTGTCCACACTCAGCTCCCTCGATATTTTCACAAGTGTCGGCGTCCACGAAATTTCGGCAGAGTTTCCCCTTAGCGGAAGACACATCCAACCTTTAGAACACCACTTAGGCACACCCACAGGCCATGGTGGGTCTAGAAGGGTCTTCAAACTTCTGTAGACTCCTCTCAATGTCCTTAATATTGCTCTGATACCACTTGTTAGGATTAAGGACGGAGTCTAGGTGAACTTAGGAGCTAGAATTACTCAAAATATAAATCCGAAATTCTGGACAGAAAAGTCGTCTTTACAAGAAACGACGTCGACGAAAAACTAGCCGTTGGAATGTCGCGAAACTTGGATATGTTGTAGCTCTTAATCTCAGCTACCGTTCCCAATTTGAATCACGTTGATTGATGAAGTATTCGCGACGCTATGGCTTTCGACGCATTAGGGGGTAAGCTGTAGGAGGAGAACTTAACTCAATCTCAAAGGTTCAATCAAAGTTCAAGAATCTCACAAGGAATTTAGAGGAGCAAGAGAAAGGTTGGGATAGAAGAGAGGGATGAGAGGGAAGGTCCCAAGAGAGTCCCCAACCAAGGAAACCCCATAAGCACAAAGATTCCCTCCCTATAGGAACCCCAACTTTGACATTTGTCCCTTCCCAACCAATCCATCCAAGTTGGCCACCCTTGCCAACCTAGCTTGGTTGTTCCCAACCAATTTGCAGCTGTTACAGTAGAGTGACGAATTTCCCCAACCCCAAAGGTCCCAACTCCATATAAAGTCACCCCACAACTTCACTTTGTAACCGCCGCAATTGTAACGCAAGCTCATGAACTTTGAATCTTCATAGCTTTCGCGTTCTTGCTCCGATTGACGCGATTCTTGTTGCGTCGGAAAGATCTTCTCAAGATCTATCATCACAAATACCTGCTCAGACAGAATAACACAAAACACATTCCCAAACTCCAGAACACACACCACACAAATTCTTTCACACACAGTCAAACCATACGTGCGAATTGAAACAAGGGATGGGAGGCAGACAGAATGTGATAACATATGATGACATCACACAACACCGAGGTCCAGGTTGGTGGTACACCACCAGAGAGTCCCCAACCATGAAGAGTCTCGAAACCAACCCTCCAAGGGGCTACACCAAGTGAAATGTAACACTACCCGAAGTAACGTTACTATTTTCACTATTTAATATTTATCCGCGTCCCTTGGGCTTGAAATCTTGAGCTCTTGTTCTTGGATCTGCAAGATAAATTCTTCTTGAGTTGATGGGGGCTTGCTGCACACACCTGCGACACGATGGACACTTCACACTCGACAAAATAGAAAAAAAAAACGCATGCGACACGCAAACGACGACTTGACATGCGAGTTGTAAAAACTCGCTAATGTCTTGACCGACACAAACCACATTGTGATACACCATTCAAACACACACACAAGCACTGGATAGCAATGACATAGACTCACAATTCATTCCATGCCATGCATGCACACACACAAACAAGGACGACAAGCCGAGTGCAAGCCATAGGGTTGCACCAACAGTTTCCTGTCCATCCCCCAATCTCACCACCACACACACGCGAATTCGCTACGAATTCCCAGGACCCCCAAAAACCAAGACTTGAACACACAAAATTCATGAACCATAACATGTATAGAAATATTGGAAAAATCAGTTTTTTTTTTTTGTAATTCTAATGGCTCAAGATTTTTTTTAAGGGGACCCTGAAAATTCAGACTTTTCTTAAGGGAGAATCTTGATGGATCAAGAAGCCTCAAAACCAATCTAGGGCCCTGCTTCCAACACACCCACGTAGAGGTCCTTAGCATGCACACCTGGCATGATGCATGACGCGCTGAGCGGCAAAGTCCCTGTTGAGGCAGCATCACAGTCACAGAAGGGGCAGGAATCCTGCCAAGTCCAGATACTGCATGTGAGACGTGCGGGGGTGAAATGATGGAAGGCAGCATATGACGTAGTAGAGGAAATCTCGTGGAAAGTACAAGGTGTTATGAAGTGATGTAGCAAGAAAGGAGAAGGCCGCCATGAAATGGCGGCCGAGGTTTAGCTAGGAAGATTGACGAGTGAGAAGAGAGTTAGACTAGAAGAGAATGAAGTACAAGAAGGGGAGTTATCCCCTCTACAGTAGGAAGCAGTTTGTAGCACAACTATCAAGCCTACAATTATATAAAATATAATTTGAACACAAGGTCCATGGATGTCGCATTCAGAGTCCATACGCGATGTACTCTGAAACCTCAGCATCCGCACAACGACTACTCTGAAAACTTCAGGATCCAAAATCATACAACCCTGTCTCAGAAACTTAGGAGTATAGGTTCCTAAAGTTAGGACACTAGCTTAGCTAGGAATAACGCCATGGGATGGTGGGAGGAAAGTAGATCTAGGAACGTGAGTAGTGAGAAGAAATGTCGAGAAGAAAAGTTAGAATTGAAAAGAAGACAGAGGCATACAAGAAGGGGTGTTGTACCCTCTACAACAGTATTCAGTAATAGTATACCAAGCCTATAAATTATAACTTAAATAATTTTAATACACCCCCTAGGCTTGGTAGTGTCAAGCCCACACACACCCACACCACACACACACACCCCCTAACCTAGCACCCCACTACTCTGCAGCAGCAGCGGCTGTTGACAACCCGGTAGACCCCTCCACGGGCGGGGCGGCGACAACAGCTACGAGGGTCCGGTGGCGACGACGGCGGCGGCGGCAGTGACGACAGCAGCGGCGGCAGCGGCGGCGTGCGGCGGCAAGTAGGCCAGCGGCAACAGCGGCGGCAGCGGGGGCTTCGACAAAAGCAGCGGCGGCGGCGGCGCTCGCCCCACTCGGCGGCGTGGCCAGGTTCCGCAACGGTGGGACGGCCGGTGCAAGGCAGCCATCGGCTGCGGCGAGTAAGAGGGGATGCAGGGGACGGGGGCAGGGCTGCAGCAGCACAGGTGTGGCGCGACAAAGTGCGTGTGTGCTGGCCAGCGCTAAGGCCGAGCGCTGGCCGCATGTCGCCACAGCAGCACGACGAGACGGTCGCGGCGGTACGACACGACCGGGACGACGTCAGCGCGGCGCCACGTTTGCGTGTCGAGACGGCTGCGGCAGGACGGCGCAGCCGGCGACAAGACGACGCCGCCACAGCGTGACGCCGCTGCGGCCGCCATGGCAGCGTGAGGAAAAGGAGAGGAAAGCACGGCGGAATCGTGAGGAGCAGGCCCGCTAGGAGCAGACCGCTCTGATACCATATCAGAAACTTATGAGTATAGGTTCCTAAAGTTAGGACACTAGCTTAGCTAGGAATGACGCCATCAGGCCCCAAAATATCAGGGTGAAATGCCCTGATTACCCTGATTTTAAGGGTCATTTTTTGAACTAGTCTGATTTTTCAGGGTTTGAAATTTTTTTACCCTGATGTAGAAAGTGTTCCTTTTTTTCACCCTGGCTAAATCCGGGTGTGCGTCCGGCCAACCCTGATACGTCAGGGTGGCCCATAAATTTCCCTTAATGCAAAACAGTCAAGTGCTTTACGCGTGGCGTTTTTCCTTGCGCACCATCAGCAAATGCCATCCACATTCCTGCCACCTGCGGCAGTATGCCACCCTGACCCACCCGCGCTGTCGAATATTCCCCTCCAGCTGTCCCTGCGTCAGCTTCTGTTAGGCTCGCTATTGGTCGTTGGCAGCGATATTGCCTTGGTCCCAGCCGGCGAGAGTTCATTGCATGTGACGCATGAACCGCCCCCTTAGTGCTAGCCTTTCAGTTCCATGTAGAGATAACTGTACATGTTAACTGCAATATTAAAGTGCACACTTAAGTGTGCTGCAATCAATGTGCGTGAAAAAATACCCTGAACAGACAGGGTGCGAAAAAAATTAGGCTGCAGAATCAGACTCAAAAAAGAAGTCACCCTTTACGTCAGGGTGTTTTGCCAGGCAGACCCTGATTCCAAAGTGTGCTCTAAAACCAATTTTGGGCCCTGGACGCCATGGGATGGTGGGAGGAAAGTAGATCTAGGAACGTGAGTAGTGAGGAGAAATGTCGAGAAGAAAAGTTAGAATTGAAAAGAAGACAGAGGCATACAAGAAGGGGTGTTGTACCCTCTACAGCAGTATTCAGTAATAGTATACCAAGCCTATAAATTATAACTTAAATAATTTTAATACCCTGAAGGGTTCAGTATCCAAAAAAGCCTAAGTCTGAAAAATCAGGATTGGCAAAAAAATGGGTCTGAAATTTTAGACAATCAGGCTAAAATAGTCTGATAAAATCAGCCCTGTTGAGAACGCCATGGGTGGTAGAAACGAGCGCCGTTCCGCGGCTTTGAGCCATAACATTACAAAGCTCAGAATCAGGGAAATTACGAAACCGATAGAAGCAATCATGAAATCGACCGATGGAGACACAACAAATAACGTAGGCCGGAATTCACCCCAGCCCTGTGTTAAATTATATATGTTAGTATATAATTGTAGGCTTGGCAGACGTTACTGAACATTACTGTAGAGGGTACAACACCCCTCCTTGTATCCCTCTCTTCTTTCTAACGCCCTCTTTTCTCTCGTCAATCTCTCTCCTAACTCCTAAAACCTCACGCCACTTTCATGCCGTCCTAGTTCCTAATTGTGACACGACCTCAGAGGAGTGTGCAGTGCAGTCGTCATAGCATATCATAGCTCCATAATACAGCACACTAGATAGGGCAAATACATGGCAAGGGAACAAGGCTGAGCGGCCATGCTAGTTATCAAAGCAAGGGAGGGAAGGGTGGGCAAGTTGGAACAGAAAAATGCAAATGAGACTAGGTGGCAGGTCTGAAAGACCTGCCGATAGATGAAGGAGTTTGTCTCCTTTACAGCAAACTCCTCTTCTAGTCGAATCACAATCTGTAAATTTTTCATTACAAAAAATTTCTCATATTGTGACACGACCTCAGAGGAGTGTGCAGTGCAGTCGTCATAGGTCGAACGAGACTTCAAGTGTGAGGGCGTCGACGGTGGCGCTCAAGGGTGGCCTGGTACCGATCGGTCGCGCTCGAGCGAGTAGGATCTTGTAGCATGCGAGAAGCGGCCACTAGCTCGCGGGCAAGCTGAGTAATATAAAGCTCCTTGGCTGTATCACTTCGCCAGCGGCCGAGGGCCTTGAAAAGCCGGTCGGGGACTCCAACATCAACGGCGACCGTCGCAACTGCCTTGCGGAAAGAATGGGTGCCCAGGAGGGCTGGGTTGAGGCCGACACGGGAGAAAGCATCTCGACACCAACCCCGAATGGCGGCGTACGAGGGAGGGCGATCTAAGGGGGAAGCTCGGGCACCTGGCTGAAATATACGAATAAGGGGGCCAAGGGTCTGCGGAGAATAGCCAGCCAGGAAGAGGAACTGTTGGACACGCGACACCGGACAGTGGCGGGCAAAAGAAGCAGCCACTGGGACCCAAACACCGGTGCCCGCTTGGTCGGTCTTCGAACGGGGGATGAACAACCACATGCAGTCCCGATCGAACTCGATCTGGTGCCACTGGAGGGAGATGAGATCAGAGAAACGAAGGAAGGCTGCGAACATGAGGAGGGGAATAAGGCCCCGTTGGAATGTGGCCGGATCATGCGAGGAGAAGTAGAGGTCACAGATATCGTAAATCTTGGCTGGAGGAATGGGCTCTTTCGCTTGAGATAGCTTGCCACAATGACGCATGGCATAATCCTTGACTTGCGAAGAAAAGGGGCCGCGAATCGGGGAGGGGTGGCCGACCAGCCAATGGGCGCAGGATATGGCGGAACACGCAGTGCGCACGGCTGAGACGGTAGCGCCGCGACGGACCGAGTGCAGCAGAAAGAGGGCCGATGTCAGGTCGGTGGCGGGAAGGAAGGGAAGTGAGTGCGCCAAACAGAAGGCTCGAAACTGTCGCCAATAGGGTTCATAAGTGCGAAGGGTAGACTTTGCCTGAAGATCGACGGTGAGTGTGAGAAGGTCCGACAATAATCGACCAATACATGAGCCTGCGCAGTGAAATAAAATGCTACATTAGTTGAATGCAAAACGAAGCGCATACATTGGAGAGTTCGGAAGACCGGCACCACTAAAGGCATAACGGTCACTGCCAACACGTAAACAACTAGCACCCAGGGTAAGGCGAAGGGCCATAACGACCTCCGGGCCCCAAGTGAAGCCGTCCAGGCTTAGCAAAGGCCACCAAAAAGCACTGGGCCAATATGGGATCACGAGAGTGAGAGAAGTGCGCGAGCGACGAGCATGAGTTAGGACAGCCGGGATGAGGGCGGGTGGAGGAAAGGCGAAGCAATTCTCGTGTCCCCAGTTAATAGAAAAGGCATCTTGCGCAACCGCCGAGTGTGAGAACTCGAGGGAGCAGAAACGAGCGAGCTGCACATTGGTAGGGGATGCAAACAAGTCGATGGTATGAGGCCCCCAATGCCTCTCCAGCAGCAGAAACCAAGGACGTGTCAAGGAGTAGTCGTCGTGGAGCTCAATCTTGGACAGAGCATCGGCCTCAGTATTCAGCGCATGGGGAATCCATTGGACCGTGAGACGGATCATATGGCGCACGCACAATTGAATACTCGCGCGGCATACGAAGGTAAGCTCGGGACGGCGAGAGCCTCCCTTCTGGAGGATGTAGTAGGCCGCCTGACTGTCGCTGCGGAGCAAGATTTGCGAACGCCGGATTTCGACAGAAAAGGCCGAAAGGGACCAAAAGATTCCGGCCAACTCGCGAAGGGTACTGGACGACCCCAAGAAGGCTAGAGGCAGCGGGGAGGAGAGCGAGCCGACACGACCATCCGGCGTGGGATAACAAGCCCCCCAGGCATGGTCGCTAGCATCCACGTACATGACAACGTCGTACAAATGCGGGTTGTGGAAGCGGGCGCCGTTGAAAATGTCGAACTGTGTGAGCCAAAAACGCAGCTCTTCAACAGACTCAGGGGTTAGGAGAATGGCCGCCCCCCATGAGTGGCATTCGGCGATCTGAGCGAGAAGGTGGTGGGAGAAGGCGCGCGCGACGGTGCCAAGTGCCAAGGACATGGAGGTCAACATGCTGGTGATGCGGGCAACGCGGCGAACAGGGATGCGACGCCCGTTAGCGCCGAGTGTGCCTAGTTCATCCAGCTCGGCAAACAGTCGATCGCGCCGATCCGCATCGACAGAGAATGTGGTGGTGCGCGTGTCCAGCAAGAGGCCCAAGAACTTCAAAGATTGTGCCGGCGCGAGTTGTGATTTTTTTAAATTCACTACGAAGCCCGCGGCTGCAAGGTCGGCGATGATTATGGAGCGGTTGTGAAGTGCCTCCGTTCGAGTGGCACTAATGAATAGGATATCATCGACGTATGGAATAAGGCGGATGCCACGGCTACGCCAGCGTTTGGAGAGTTGCTTAATTAACTGGGTAAACACAAATGGCGCTGTAGCCAGCCTGAAAGGCAAGGAGAGGAATTGGTAGTCCTGCCCTTGCAGGGAGAATCCGAGAAATCGCCAAAAGGCGGGGTGAATGTCGACGTGGTGGTACCCAGATTTGAGATCGATGGTGAATAGCCAATCGCCTTCTTGCACCAAATCAGGAACGCGAGTAAGTCCTTCGTATCGAAAACGAGGCACCGAGAGGAATGAGTTGACATGCCGCAAGTCCAATATCAGCCTCTTTTTAGAGGGTTGGACAATCACGTTTAATGGGCTAACGCATGTAAGGGTTGCGGAAGGAGGTACGATCCGAGCTGCGCCGGTGGCGAGAAGCTCGGCCACTGCACCTACAGCGAAAGATGTGAATTGCAAGGCACCGGCATGATTCTTAGTACGAGATGGGGGGGGCTCAGAGGCAACCCATGGTAGGCAATATCCAGATGTAATCACCGATAGAATCAAGCGGCTGTCGCACCAGGCGGACCACCATGCAGCGCGGTCACGGAGGCGGCCTTGCATGCGGGTAATCTTGGTTGTGTCATCGGCATAGGCCGAAATGGTTCCGAGCTCTGGTGGGAGAGGGAACACAAATAGGGACGGTAGAGAGTCAGGAAGGTGCTTCACCTCATTTAGTTCCGACCTCAACAAGGAGAGAGTTTTTTTTTTTTTTTTTTTTTTTTTTTTTTTGTCGGGAAGGAAGGCAAACGCTAATTATAGGTGCCCACTCGCTCGCTATTCTTCGGCCACGTCATCCCTTAAGTAATAAACAATTGGATTGGGCATGTCAACTTGGCATACTGGGCTGTAGTTGGTGGTCATATATGGTGATGACATAGAAATCTTGTCATGAGTCTTATCAACGGCAGTCTTTCGAGGACACACACACATTGTGTAAGCGTCTTGTGGGCACGTTCATGTCTTCTTGCACAGGCCCAATGGGCGAGACCATGTGGTCGTATGACGCGCGTATTAATCTTACTTGAGTGCAAGAATCTGTGTGTATGTTGTTGTTGTTGTTGTCTTTTTTTTTTTTTTTAATTAAGAACGCTACAACATCGGAGAGGTTAAGCAATCTTTACACAATCTTAGCCGGCCGATTGGCCACTTGGCCTCTTTGGGGGCAATTAGCCATCCCATGCCCGGGTTCACGATAATAGAAACAACGGCCGTCGCCGTCCCTACGCCATGTGTTCCAAAGGCGCTCCCCTTGGCCTCGAGGGCGAAGAGGGGGTTCAGGACGGGATGTGGAATGGGTGGGCCGAGTGGGCCTCTTCTTGCTAGCCGCTACAATCTGAGAAGCAGCCTTGACATTCTTATCCTCTACCACTTCCCCGTATTTAATCTTAAGGGCCATATTGGCCACTTCAAAACCGCGTTGATCGGCGGTAAACAAAAAATGAATCTTTTCTTCCGCCTCCTCTACTATCTGCTGGAGATAGTCGGCGGCTTGTTCACCACCATCAGGTGGTAAAACCGAGATAGCATGACGTGCAATAGCTTGAATGCGCTCAAAACTAAAAAGTTGCGTACGAATGCCATCGCTTTTAACTAAGGAAGAGCGCAACTGAGGACGTGCAGGTGGAATAGGAGCAAGGGCGAGCGCTGCAGAAGCGGATTTTGGGCGGGCAGCATTACCTTCGTCGAGCGTGGCATGCGGTGCTTCCTCGTCCATTTCGTCGTCCACGGGCTCGGGGGCGGGCGCCGGGAGGCGAGAGCGTGGGGCTGCCGCCACTGCGACGCGTGCTGGTTCCGGAGGCGGTGCTGGATCGGCGCCATTGCCACGCTGGAGCGCCGCAAGAAGACCAAGAACGTGGTGAATGGCCTCATTGTTGGTGCCGGCGTAAACATTATTGTCGGTGTAGCGAGCATAATTATTTTCTGCAGAATGAGGCGCTGTGGATGCAGTGGAGCGTGCTGTAACGCGTTTGCCAGCAGCAGCTCTTGTGAAGATTCGCTGAAGATTGCGCTGGGCTGCAGGATCCAGGCGCGCAATCATTTCGGCGATTTTTGCTGCTCCAGGGGTCGAGATCTGCGGATTTTCGCGCGGATTCGCTGCAGCAGGGGGAAAATCCGCCCGGTGATCTGCGCGATCCCGGTCCCGATTCTGGCGATCCTGGCGAATCTGGGGCGCTGGGGCGTTGAGATCGCGCTCATGATGACGCCCTGCGCGCGCAGGATCACGATCATAAATGTGGTCCTCGCGCGCAGGACCGTCATGATTGCGTTCGGTAGGTGGGGGGCGTGACGGGGCATTTTCGGCAGGCGGGTTCGTGTCGACACGGTTCTGCTCGTTACGCCGCTCGCCTTGAAATCCGGGGGGGAAGTCGCGATTGCGTGACGTGTTACGATCCGCGTCCCCCGCCACGTTTTCGACGTGCTGAACAGGGTCTTGACGCGCGCCACTCAGCAAATCCAAAGCGGTAACTGTTAAAATTATATTGAGTTATATAATTGATAGGCTTGGTAGTGTTACTGAACCTTTCTGTAGAGGGTACAATCCCCTCCTTGTACCTCTCTCTCTTCCTAGTCCAACCTCTTCTTTCTCGTCACTTTTGCCTACTCCTAGATCTACTTGCCTCACGCCATTCCATGGCGTCCTTCCTTCCTTCCTAGCTAAGCTAGGTTCCTAAGTGTAGTTCCTATCCTAAGCTTCTTTGAGATGGTATCAGAGCAGGAGATCCTCCCTGCTGGACCGCCTCCTCACGCTTCCGCCATTTACTCCTCACCCTCATTCGCTCGAGCGGCCATGGCGGCCGCGTTTTGCTGCAGTGGCGACGTCGCGCTGCCACTGGCCGCGTCGTGCCGCGACCGGCTCGACGCGCTGCCGTGGAGTCGGGCCGTCGTTCTGCAGTCGCAGCGTCAACGTCCCGCTGCGGAATCGACGCTGCATCTGCCGTCGCGACGTCGACGTCCTGCTGCAGCGTCGACGTCGCTCTGTGACGGCGCTGTCGGGCCGCAGCCGGTTGCGCGACGCCTGTGACGCCGCCACCGCCCGCACGCCAACTGTCCCCCCTTTCCCCTGTCGCCTCCTCTTATCCACAGTCGCCGCAGACTCTCGGCAGTCGTCCCCCTGTCGCGGAGGTTGGACACGCCGCCGGAAGGGCGGGGGCCGCTGCACTCACCGCCGCCGTAAGCCGAAGCCGTCGCCGTCGCCGCTGCCGTCGCCGCAGGCCGTTTGCCGCCGCGCGCCCGTCGTCGCCGTCGCTGTCGCCGCGGTCGGGACTGCCGCCGTCGCCATCTCCAAGGCCTTTTGGGCCCTGCTGGGAGCATTGTGGCTGATGGGAATGGGGGTGCTAGGTTAGGGGGTGTGGGGGTGTGCGTGGGCTTGTGACTACCAAGCCTAGGGGGTGTGTTAAAATTATATTGAGTTATATAATTGATAGGCTTGGTAGTGTTACTGAACCTTTCTGTAGAGGGTACAATCCCCTCCTTGTACCTCTCTCTCTTCCTAGTCCAACCTCTTCTTTCTCGTCACTTTTGCCTACTCCTAGATCTACTTGCCTCACACCATTCCATGGCGTCCTTCCTTCCTTCCTAGCTAAGCTAGGTTCCTAAGTGTAGTTCCTATCCTAAGCTTCTTTGAGAGTAACGGCGCCGTTACCTCCGCAAGGACGAGGAGAACGAGAGCGTTCTCTATGCTGAGAGGAAGAGTTTAGGTCCCCCTTCTCAAAACTAGAATTTTTAATAATGATAGAGTTAGAGAGTACATGCACATATACCTAAATGTTGTACCCTCTAGGAGGTTACCCTATACAGTCTATACAAACATGATCAATAATACATGTTTGACACACCCCCTGGACTGCATAGGGGAATGTCCTAGACAAGCAGCTCAGGGCGGCACTACTAGTCCAGCCTCTGAGACAAGGGTCTAAAAGACCAGTCAGAAGGAGTACAGACAAGACAAGAACAAGTACAGGGCGGCACTACTAGTCCAACCACTGTGAGAGGACACAAGTCCAGTCTGAGTGTACACATATATATAGGACAGTACAAAGTCAAGGCCCGAGTAAGTGAGGGACTACAGGAACCAGACCAAGCTGTACACAGTGCCGCTGATGATCTTTAGGCGCAAGCGCCTTCGTAAAGATATCAGCTGTGTTGGCACCGGAGGCCAAGTGTACTACGCGAGCCTGGCGACGCTGCTGTAGCTCGCGCAGGAGGAAGTACCGCAGCTGGATGTGCTTCGCTCTACCCTCGAGTCGAGGCTCCTGACACAGGAGGATCATGGCCCTGTTGTCAGCGTACAAGACCGGGGCAGAGCTAGGCCGCTCACCTAAGTCAGTGAGCAAGAAGGTCAGCCAGCGGAGCTCCTGTGCCGCCATGGCACCGGCGTAGATCTCAGCCTCACAGCTGGACTGGGCAACAGACGAGGAGCGGGTAGCTCTCCACGAGACAGCACCTGAGCCAAGGCTAAAACAGTAGCCCTGGGAAGACCTGAGCGTCTCGGCGTCGTCTGCCCAAGAAGCGTCTGTGTGTCCAGTAAGGACCACTGGCCTGCGTCCACCTAGCACTAACCCCATGCCCGATGTACTTGCAAGATAACGCAAAACCCTCTTAGCAGCAGACCAGTGCTGAGGTCGGTGTCTGCCTGTGGCCACGAAACGAGCCAGGATGCTGAGAGGGTATGCGAGATCTGGGTGAGTGCAAGTCATCAGGTACATGAGGCAACCCACTAGCTCAGCGTAAGGACCACTGGGATCTGCCGACTCCTCAGAAACTGGAGCGGAGAGTCTGTGGTCCAGAGGAAGAGGGGTGGGCTGTGCGGAGGAGAACTGAAGGCCGAACCTCTGAAGGACCTGGCGCACCAAGTGTGACTGAGTCAGGGTGATGGTGCGCGCGGCTCTGTCCCTGGAGATCTGCAAGCCAAGGTAACGGCGCAGCTCTCCAAGGTCAGTGCAGGTGTGTCTCTTCAGCAGCTCTGCCTTCACGGAGGCCAGTGCGTCCCTGTCAGCTGTGGCAAAGACCAGGTCGTCTACGTAGACAAGGATGTAGAACGGAGTCGGGCCAGCACGAACGAAGAGCGAGGGGTCAGCAGAGGACGGAAAGAACTGCAGGTCAGCAAGGGTAGCACGCAGCGTGTCGTGCCACTCACGAGGCGCCTGGCGCAGGCCGTAGACTGGGCGCCGCAGAAGCCACTGGGTCCGAGGGGGGAAAGTGCCAGTAAAGCCCTGAGGACGACGCAGGTAGACCTGCTCGTGAAGGCTGCCCTGAAGGAAGGCAGTGGAGAAGTCGAGGGAGTGAAGCTCGTAGTCACGCTGAGCCGCTACGTGTAACAGAACCCGAAGAGTAGTCATCTTCGGTGTAGGAGCGAAAGTCTGAAAGAAGTCCACCCCCTCGCGCTGACTGAAGCCTCTAGCCACGTAGCGCGCCTTGAACACAGGCGGCTCTCCAGGAGGGCGCTTCACCTTGAAGAGCCAACGGCCATCGACCACGTTCACCCCAGGTGGGGGAACTGCGTCGACGAAGGTGCCGGTGGATCTGCAAGATGCCATCTCCTATTCCATGGCAGCTATCCACTGAGAGGCCCAGGGTCCCGAAACCGCCTCAGCGTAAGTACGAGGGGTCGGGATGTCGAAAGCGTCTAGGTCACCCTCAGGGACTAGTAGCATGGAACAGAGATGGGGACAGGAAAGCAAGCTCAAACTGGCGGTCCTCCAGGACGTCACTGCCGAGGGCAGGAGCACCCCCGACAGACGGAGGACAGGCAGGGTCAGAGACCAGAGCGGAGGCGTAGTCAAGGCGGCGGGTAGAGGCGAAGTCAGCGACCGCAGCGACAAGGGCGTCAAGACTCGACACTGGAACAGACGGGTCGGTAACCAGAGAGGCAAGGACCCGAGGAACAAGAGGGCGAGCGGCACGAAAGTAGTCAGACAGAGGAGGAGACACAACGACAAGGGAGGACGGAGGAGGAGACGGGAGGAGGGGAGGACGAGACGCGTGGGACCGGAGCAACATAGGGTGAGAGCGCGGGATGGGGGAGACAGGACGAGCACGGGAGGGGCGGCGAGACCAGACGTGAGAGGGAGGCGTCGGGTCAGGAGACAGAGGAGGGGACACTGGTGGGGAACGAGGGGGAAAACGAGCCGCGGACGAGTCCGGCGGAGGGAACACGGGGTTGTAGACGGGAAGAGGAGGAGACGGCAGGAGAGGAACAGGCACAGGGTCAGGGGACGGAAGGCCGAGCAGACGGAGGGCGGACACCGGCGGGGACTGCTGCTGCGGCGACACAACACCAACACCAGGGCCACACGCTGCGCGACGGCTACCTCCCGAACCCTCCACACCGGCACCCCCAGAAGGGACACCCCCAGGGCCCACAAACAGCGGCAGCGACGACGGCGGCGGCGACGGAGACGACGGCTGCAGCAGCTGCGGCGACGGCGGCTGCGGAGGCGGTGGAGGAGGAGACACCGGGGGAGGGACAGACGGCGAGGACTGCACCGGAGGACTACCAGAGTCAGAAGACTCGACGACCGGGACGAACGACGGGAGGGGGGTGACGTGAGACACACCAGAGGGGGCCGGACGGGGGGGCGGGGGGGGGGAGGGGGCAGGGACCACCGGGGAAGGAGTGACCAGGAACAGGGGGGGAGTAACCGGGGGACCACGGTGGGGGAAGCGGCGGTAGAAGGAGACGGACTCGTCAAAGGTGACGTCGCGAGAGTGAAAGAAGCGGTGAGACGGCGGGTGGTAGAAGTGCCAGTCGGACGCGTCAAGGAGGAAACCGAGGAAGACGCAGGGGAGGGTGCGGGCAGTGAGCTTGTCCGTGCCAGAGGCACGAACGTGAGCAAGGCAGCCCCAGACGTGGAACGCAGACGCGTCACCAGGGGACCCGGTCCACAGAAGGGTCGGCGAAACCGGCGGCCGCTGGGGGTGCGGCCACAGGTTAAGCTGGTGAGCGGCGTAGCGCACGGCGAACGGCCACAGAAAATGGGGTGCACCGGCGTGGATCATGGAGGTGCGAGCCACCTCCATGACCAAACCGATGCGTCGCTCAGCGACCCCATTCTGCTGCGGGGAGTCCGGCAGGGTAAACGTCTGGGTGATGCCCTCCGCACGACAGAAGCGACCAAGGACACCTGAGGCAAACTCGCCACCCCGGTCGGAGTGGAGGCGCAAGGCAGGGAGACCGCGGTGGACACGAGCAGAGACAAGCCAGGGGATGAGAACGTCAGGCACGTCGGCCTTCCGCTCCAGGGGAAAGACAGTGGTGTAGCGCGTGAAGTCGTCGACAAGCACTAGGAAGAAGCGCTCGCGACACGGCCCATGGACCGGGGCGGGGCCCCAGACGTCCATGTGCAGGGTCTGCAGTGGTGCGGTGGTAGGGGGAAACGAGGAGGAGTGAGGGGCACGGCGGAGCCGGCCCTCGACACAAGGCGTGCACGGGGGGGCGGGGGAGGAGGGAAACTCGGGGAACGAACCGGGGAGACCAAGGACGAGACCGTGCTGGGACATGTGACGCAGACGCGGGAGTGCAGGGTGACCAAGGCGGTGGTGCCAAAGGAGAGTCGGGTGAGTGAGGGACCGACAGGAGCACGCAGCAGCAACCTGGGTGGACGCGGCGACCTGGGGGGAAGACCCAGCTGGAGAAGTCGCGGTGTCAAGTGTGAACAGGCCGGACACCGGGTCCCGGGGGAAAGTGGTAAAGGGGGCACCAGTGGCGGCCTCAGTACAGACAGCATACCGCTCGTTACCAGGGAACGTAGTGGTGACGCCAAGGTCCTGGAGGCAGCCGACACCAACTAGGTTTCTGGAGAACGAGGGGATATGCAGACCTGTAAGCGAACCTGAAGGAACCGCCGGACATGGAAGGGAGGTGGAACTGCGGGCAACGACGGGACCACCGGAGGGGTCAGCAAGAGTAACTGCAGCGGGAACAGGCAGCGGCGTCAGCGTCGTGGAGTCGCGGAAGAAACACCGGGAGGCGCCAGAGTCCAAGGTGAAGGAAAGCGCAGAAGTCGCGCGAGGCGGCAGTGAAGCGGTGGAAGCACCGAGGCTAAGCAAAGCAGGAGATCCTACGCCTGACGCAGCAGGGGAGTCTACGCTAGGCACATCTACACTAGGCAACACTGGGTAATAAGAGGGAAGCACACTAGAGTCATCAGCATACATCACATGCAAGGCAGCTACAATGGCATCCATGTCCAAGTCAAAAATCTGAATGCTATGCCTAAGCAAGCTGTGCCAGTCCGGGAGGTCGGGCGCCGGGCCAAAGCGCTGACGGAACAGGTCGTCCAAACGACGGAAACAGCGAGGAGTGGAATGGCCGATCTTACCGCAAACGAAGCCGCGGCGAGGACCGGTCTGGAGCTGGTACTGACAGCGCCCGCCTCCAGAACCACCACCCGGCGCACCACCACGCGCACGACCACCACCAGCTCCAGGCCACCCAGGCGGGAGAGCACTCGCCTGCCTCGTCTGCGGCGGCTGCTGCGGCTGCTGCGGAGGCTGCGGCTGCGGCGACTGCTGCTGCTGCTGCTGCTGCGACTGTGGAGGCAGCGGGGCAGCTGGACTGGGCAGGGTCCCCACGTCCGCACCGGCACCCGACGACCCGACTCCACCACCACCCCCACCCGCACCCCCGTCGCCTCCGCCGCTCCCAACCTTGGGGCGGCGGCCCTTCCCCGAGCGGGACTGCACTGCAGCAGCAGTCTCAGCCACAGCGACAGAGCCGTCGGAGAAGGTACACTGAGCGGGGGCACAACCCTGAAAGATAGGGACCGGTACTGTACCGCTCGCCTGGGCGATGGAGCGGTGACGAGTCTCTATAACAGTCAGGGTGTCAACAAAGTCGGTGAGGGTGAGTGCAGCGGGGTGGATGCTAAGGAACTGGTCGCGGGCGGCGGCAAGGCGGTCAGGGAGGCGGGTGGCAAGGAGGTAGAGGGTAGAGGTCATGGGAGGCTGATGGACTCTAAGCTGTGCATCAGTGCAGGCAGCGCGCCAGGTCTCATCTATCGAGCGCAGGTGGGCAGCAAGGTCAGAGACAGTGGGGAAAGACGCAAGGTCAGGAAAGAGCAGGGGGAGGATCAGGCGACCCACTGAGGCAGCAGGAGGGGTAGAATATCGCTTGATGACAGCATCGAGGTAGGCCTGGGCGGTAGTAATGGTTCGAAAGCGAGGGCGCTCAGGGGGGGGGAGGGCATTGCTAATGGCGAGCTGAGCAAGGGCATCACGGGAAAGCCAGACAGAGCGGGCAAGGGCAGCGGCGGCAGTGGACTCGCGCTCAGCGGGCGTGGGATCAGCGGGCAGCACAGCAGGGGGGTCAGGGCAGGGGAGCATACCGTCTAGGTGGGCAGAAAGCGGGTGGCCGTCCTGCCGCTGACCGGTGAGGTGGCGGCGAAGGTCAGCCAACCACGCCTCGAACTCCAGAGGCTGACTATCACAGGATCGAATGTGTCGAGGAAAGGTTGCACTATCGATCAGTACAAGGCGCTTTTATACTTCCAGAGTACATCAGGTAACCAGGTTTATCTTATCCTAAGGGAATAGACCCTTCTAGAAGATAGAATCACCCTGCGTATAGCCACGCGAGGCTATTGGCTTTAAGAGATTACGACAGGATTACGCTAGATAGCGTGTCTAGAACATTCCATGCCTGGTCGGTGATATAATTATAATAGCAGGATAAACCAAAGGTTAATGGGAAAGGAAGAATAGGAAACCAAATGAGATGCGGTAAAGAGAAATGGAAGGAAAAGGAAATAGGGAAAAGGCCAAGTGGTGTAACGGGGTCGTACTCTCACACTTCCCCCCCTCAAAGCTGGGTGGTAGAAGTAACACCCTGCTTGACAAGGTAGTCATGCAGAGGACGACGGGCGTTACCCATGTCGGACTCAGAGACCCAGCTGTCCTCAGAAGGATCATAACCCTTCCAACGGATGAGAAGCTCCACGGTGCCATTCCGACGACGACGATGTGCGAGCACGGACTCGACCTCGTACTCGGGTTCATTCTGGACGAGGACGGGCGGTGGCGGCGGCGGCTGGCGTCCGACGAAGATTGTGTTCGGGTCCCGATAGGGCTTCAGGAGTTGGACGTGGAAGGCGTTGTGAATCTTCCAGGTAGCTGGCAGGCGTAAGCGGAAGGTAACAGGAGTGACCTGTGCTTCAACGAGAAAAGGCCCGCAGAAGCGAGGTCGAAGTTTAGATGGAAGATGGCTGATGTCCAGGTTGCGGGTGTCGAGGAGCACCTGGTCTCCCACGGAAATGGTGTGGTCGTTGCGATGGCGATCGGCCTGGCGCTTCTGTTGCTGTTGAATGTCAAGGAGGCGCTTATGGGTCCGATCCCAAAGTTGATGCATGGTTGTGATGAAATCATGTGCTGGTTGGACTGTAGCTGATACTGTCGGTTTCTGTGGTGTGAGTGGGTGGCGTCCGTAGCAGAGGAAGAACGGCGTCTGTCCAGTAGCGGCATGTGTAGCATTGTTGTAAGCAAACTCGAGTACGGGCAGGTGCAAGTCCCATTTGGAGATGTCGTCTTTGCAGGCTGCTCGGAGGAGTTGCTCAACAATTTGATTGAGGCGCTCGGTCTGTCCGTCTGTCTGCGGATGGTATGCAGATGACATGGCGAGTTTGGTACCGAGCAGAGACATGAGTTCCTTCCAGAACTTGCTGGTGAACTTGGGGTCTCGGTCGGAGATGAGTGTTGTTGGAATGCCATGCTGTGAGATGATGTGACGAACGAAGAGCTGTGCTGTCTCCTCGGTGCGTGCCGTCGTGTGTGTCGGGATGAAGTGTCCCATTTTGGAGAACTTGTCAATGACGACAAGGATGGCGTCATGACTGCTGGAGGTAGGTGGTAACCCGGTGATGAAGTCTAGGCTAACCACTTGCCATGGTTGTTCTGGGACAGGAAGAGGCTGCAGTAGTCCCGCCTTTTTCTGTTTGCTGCTCTTCATCCGCTGACATGTATCACACGAGGTGACGAATTTCTGAACGTCGTCTGCCATATGGGGCCAGTAGTAGTGTTTGGCGATACCGGTGATCGTCTTGTTGCTACCGAAGTGTCCGGCGTACAGGACGTCGTGATATTCTTCGAGTAGTAACTGGCGCAAAGGAGGGTAATTGGGTACCCAGATTTTTGTTGATCCTTTCCGGTACGCGATGTCACTGTCCCACTGTAGCAGATGTCGCTTTTCTGCCAAGGGAATTTCGGGGTCGATGGCGTACCCGTGTGTGAAGAGTCCCTTGAGTAGTGGATTCATCCCTTCGACCTGGATCGCGGCAATGTGTGCAGGCCGGCTGAGAGCGTCTGCTTTGTTTTTGTGGCCGGGCTTGTACACGATGTCGTAGTGGAAGTGTGTCTCGAGGAAATCGATCCACCGGACCTGCCGCCTGGAAAGGTTGGGTTGTGTCTTCAAATATTTCAGGCTGCAGTGGTCGGTGTAGACGGTCGTTCTTCGTCCTTCGAGATAGCATCTCCACGCTTTGAAGGCGATGATGATAGCAAGAGCCTCTTTGTCGTGTATCGGGTAGTTGAGTTCTGCCCCGTGCAGTTTCTTGCTGAGGTAGGCGATTGGTTGCAGTCCATTCCCCTGGTCTTGCATTAAGACTGCTCCCACTGCCTGGTCGCTGGCGTCAGCTTCGATTACGTAGTCGCGTTCGGGATCTGGCAAGATAAGCACCGGTGCGGATGTCAGTGCTTGTTTCAGCTGCTCCACGGCTTCCTGGTGCTTCGTCTCCCATTTGTAGGGCGTGTTCTTCTTCAGCAGATTCGTGAGTGGTGCTGCGATTTTCGCATACTGTGGCACGAACCTGTTGTAGTAATTAGCGAAGCCTAGGAACTGCTGCAACTCCTTCACGTTCTCGGGTGTCTTCCACGTACGTACGGCTTCGATTTTCTTGGGGTCGACGTGAACTCCTTGAGCGCTCACCAGGTGTCCTAGGAATTGGACCTTTTCAAGGGCGAATTCGCTCTTGGACAGTTTGACGTAGAATCGTTCCCGTCGAAGAATTTCGAAGACGCGTCGCAGGTGTTCGACGTGCTGCTTCATGTCGCGCGAGTAGATGAGTATGTCATCCAGGTACACCACCACGCATTCGTCCAGAAGTGGTCGTAGAATGTGGTTCATTTCGGCTTGGAACGTTGCCGGCGCGTTGGTGAGTCCGAACGGCATGACCAAATACTCGTACGATCCGTACCGAGTTCGGAAAGCAGTTTTGTGGATAGAGTTGTCCGCCATCCGTATCTGCCAGTATCCGGACCGCAGATCCAGTTTGGAAAATACCGTAGCTCCCCGAAGCTGGTCAAGCAGGTCATCGATTCGCGGTATCGGATATTTATTCTTGATGGTCTGCTTGTTAAGAGCTCGGTAGTCGATGCACATGCGCAGGCTTCCGTCCGGTTTCGGTGTGAAGAGTACTGGGGCACCGTACGGCGAAGTGGATGGTCGGATGAGTCCTTTAGCTAGGAGATACTCGATCTGCTTCTTCATGTCGGTCAGCTCTGTAGGGCTGAGTCGATATGGTGCTCGGAAGGTCGGCTTCGAACCCGGTTCCTCCACGATCTCGTGTTGATGCGTTCGGTATGGCGGTAGCTCGTTCGGAAGATCGTCAGGAAGAATGTCTTGGAACTCCTTCAGTAATTCCTTGATTTTTTCTGGAGTTTCCGAGGCTTTCTCTCCGTCATTCTCCACCTCTGTTGCTATCGCCAGGAACCCGGTGTCGGTCCGCTTCACGTCCTTCTCGAATCGTGCGAGTGTCTCCACTGGGATATCTCCAGTGTCGTCCCAGTTGGGTAGCTGTACTCTCCGTCCATTGTTGTAGATGCTTGCGGTGCGGTTCACCCAGTTGATCTCGGGGTTGAATCTTTTCAGGAAGTCTCGCCCGAAGATCAAGTCAAGCCCTTTGATGTTGGTGATGGGGAGTGCAGGTCTCCAGCGCAGTGGTCCAATTTGTAGATGTAGCACTGCTTCGCCGGTGTACTGGTAACTTGCTGCCGTCCACCATCGTTGCAGAGAATCCTGAAGGCTTGTACTCTTCCCGGAGTCGGTCGATCATTGCCTTGTCGCAGACGGTGGTGTGACGCTCCGCTGTCCACGAGTGCTTGGAGGCGGTCGTCCTTTGCAGATGACCTCGAGCACGAGGGGCAGTCGTTGCTCGGAGTACCCAAAGATAGTTTCATTGATTGGGTCATAGGGTACATCCCAATATTCCGTACACACCTTGGTGTTGCTGTCTACTCCTGAGCTGGCAGCTGGCCGAGGCTGCTTGGAGAACGGCTCTTCTCCAGGGCCCGGAGTTTCCTTGACGACTGTGCGCGTCACTGATGCCGAAGAACTGGATGCATCCGTAGAAGGAGTTCGGGGTTTGTGCAGCTTCTTGTAGACCCCCAGCTTCCTCTTGAGCTGCTTCAGCTCCACCGACGTCTTCCCTGGGGAGCGGGTAGTCGTTGTGGGCTGGTGTCGAGAGAGGACGTTGACTCCGTGGAAAGGTCGGCTTCTTTCCACACTCCTTAATTTGGTCCCCAAGTTGTCCGGTACCGGGTATAATCTCCAAAGCTGTCTGCTTCTTTTGGAGTCCCTCCCGAAATTTCTCCAAGGCTCTAGCCCCTCGAACATCATAATTTTTCATTAAAGCATCTTTATAAGATAACTTTAACGAATTCTTATAATTTTTGGGTCTTCAAGGAGTTTCCCTGTCTCGGCAGAGTCTTTTTTCGCGGAGTCGTATTTTTCCTCGGCGATTTTCCCTGGCGAAGACTGGTCGTGGGGTGGAGATTTTTCCCCCATCATTTCCTCCTCTCGCGTCGAATCAGCTTCGTCGAAGTTGATTTTCCCGGAATCCCCGCGGCCGTTTCCGGATCTTTTTTTTTCGCAGCTAGATCCGCAATCACTGGCGACTCCCGTTTTTTGTCTTCTGATTGGCCGAAAGATTTCCGCCACTGTTGCGTGCCCGATACTCTGCGCGGTGCGGCCTTCATTTTGTTGCAGTCGAAGATTCGGTGGCCCGGCACCCCGCAAAAATCACACGTGTAGTTGGTGTTTTTCGGACGTGGCCGCCCCTCGAATCTGTCGACTTCCATCGGGTCGGCGAACGTGGGGTGAGCCGAGCGGTCGCCCTGTCGCGTACTGCCGACGTGCGTCCGTCGTGTTCCGGCGTTGACCATGTCGAAGCGCTCCGCGGCCGAAACGACGTCACTGTAGCTCGCGTAGTTTGACGCTGCGACTTGTCGTTTGACTTCGGTCTTCAGCCCGGCGAGGTACGATTGTACTTTTTCCCCTTCGGTCAGGTCGGGAATGCGGTTATAAAATTTCCATCTGCTGCGTGTACTGTGCTACACTCCCGAACTGTCGATGCGATGAATTTTTTCGCGGGCAAGGAAAACTGAATTTATCGGCTCGAAGCGTTTCAGCAGGTCGGCGCGGAACTGCTGCCACGTGGCTTCACCGTGGATGAAAGTACTGTTGCCGCCAATCCACTCGAGTGCCGGCCCTCGCATCAGTGTCGCCGCGAGTCGTACACGTTGACCGTCCCAGACTGGCGAGCTCCATCCGACGGCTGCGAAGTAGATCTCCATCCCGGCGATCCATCTGCGGGCGTCGGAGTTTCGATCGCTCGGATCGAACGGCTCAGGTGGGCGCGGTTTCGGAGCCTCGAGAAACTGCTGCGACTGCTGCGTCGTCGCCGTTGTCGTCTCGTGCTGCGCTCCGGCGAGTCGAGTTACTCGCTCGAACTGGTTTCGCCACGCTTCGCGATCCGCTCGCATTTCCTCCTGAAGGGCTGCGATGCGCGCGAAGAGCTGCTGGGTAACCTCGGCGTTGTCGAAGGTTGCCATCCTGTTCAAAACACGCACGGAGGGGGTAATTCGAAAATCGCGGAGCTGGTGCTTACCAGAATCGGCGTCGAATTGGTCGCCCCCGGCGGTTTTTCGAGGCAGGATCCCCGCTGCTGCTGCTTAGCTGAGCGCGGCCGAGTGAGAAAAGCTCTGATTACCAAGTGTCACAGGATCGAATGTGTCGAGGAAAGGTTGCACTATCGATCAGTACAAGGCGCTTTTATACTTCCAGAGTACATCAGGTAACCAGGTTTATCTTATCCTAAGGGAATAGACCCTTCTAGAAGATAGAATCACCCTGCGTATAGCCACGCGAGGCTATTGGCTTTAAGGGATTACGGCAGGATTACGCTAGATAGCGTCTAGAACATCCAAGCCTGGTCGGTGATATAATTATAATAGCAGGATAAACCAAAGGTTAATGGAAAAGGAAGAATAGGAAACCAAATGAGATGGTAAAAGAGAAATGAAGGAAAAGGAAATAGGAAAAGGCCAAGTGGTGTAACGGGGTCGTACTCTCACACTGACCCTCAGCATCAAAACGAAGCTCAACAGCCATTAGGGGCAGTGTAGGACGGTGGAGTG
>BQMB01000745.1:0-38737 GCA_027943415.1 Closterium sp. NIES-67 | reverse complement strand
AATGCCCCTAATAACTCCAAATGAACGCCCAGCCACACGGTGCAGGCGCCATAGTGCAAGGCCACGGTTGTTGGTGTGTCTGCCTGCGAATATTGCTGTCGGGTGTTATGCTTACCTGGTGATATGACCGAAGGCGGCAGCCAGACAAGCATGAGGGCTGAAAAGCACAGCAGCAGAGCCCCCAGCAGTTCGAGGTGCATCCCACCCACACAGTGCAGGCGCCATAGTGGAAGGCCAATGGATCTCACCTGGCGAAATGACCGAGGGAGGCAGCCATACGAGCATGAGCGCCGAGAAACAGAGCAGCAGAGCTCCCAATAGCTCCAAATGAACGCCCAGCCACACGGTGCAGGCGCCATAGTGGAAGGCCACTCGGTTGTTGGTGTCGACCCTCTCGGCGTTCTTATGAGCGAAGCGGGGCTGCTGGGCGAATGCGCGGATGACCGCTGCCCCTGACAGGGACCTGAGAAAGAGAGAGAGAAAAGCAGAGTAAGTACATAGTTGGGTTGTTGGTATCCACCCTCTCGGCGTTCTTATGAGCGAAGCGGGGCTGCTGGGCGAATGCGCAGATGTCGGCTGCCCTGACAGGGACCTGGGGGAGAGGGTTGATGGAGGGATGCGTGAAGAATAGTGCTTGGAGACGTCTCAAAACGTGAAGAATCCATAAGGCAATTACGGTGGATTCTTCACGTCATCAAATAGTGCTTGGTGATTGATTTCCATACGGTGGAAACCAGCCATGGCGCAAAGAAGACCCACAGCGTCATGGCAGTGTGCGCAGCAGAGAGGACAGTGGAGTGGCTCAAACGCCCGTGTCTTGGGCAAAACTTGAAGAGAAAAAGGGATCGTCTAGGTTCGAAAAATGCGCTCCGTTCTCCCTTACCTGGAATGTAAAAACCGCGTGTATGAGTCTGCTTTTGAGTCGACACAAAAGCAGTACGCTCCGTTCTCCCTTACCTGGAATGTGCAGAACGGAGCGTATTTTTCTAACCTAGAGGATCCCTTTTTTCCCTTCAAGAAAAGTACGCTCCGTTCTCCCTTGTGTGCTTCGTTTGATTTGGAATGTGTGGATGCCAGGTAGAAGCAGCTCACTCGCTGAAATGTTCGATGATGGGTGCCTTGGTGACGCCATTCAGGCGGGAAAGCTCCCTAGATGTTGTCAGGTAGTACTCCTGTGGGGGAAGAGAAGCGGGGTACATACACAAGGAGAATTCTTAAAAACACCCAGCAAAATCAGGTAGTACTCCTGTGGGGGAAGGGAAGCGGAGTGTTTTTGAGAATTCTTAAAAACACCCTGCAAAATCAGGTAGTACTCCTGCGGGGGAAGGGAAGCGGAGTGTTTTTGAGAATTCTTAAAAACACCCTGCAAAATCAGGTAGTACTCCTGAGGGGGAAGGGAAGCAGAGTGTTTTTAGAATTCTTAAAAACACCCTGCAAAATCAGGTAGTACTCCTGTGGGGAAGGGAAGCGGAGTGTTTTTGAGAATTCTTAAAAACACCCTGCAAAATCAGGTAGTACTCCTGCGGGGGAAGGGAAGCGGAGTGTTTTTGAGAATTCTTAAAAACACCCTGCAAAATCAGGTAGTACTCCTGAGGGGGAAGGGAAGCAGAGTGTTTTTTAGAATTCTTAAAAACACCCTGCAAAATCAGGTAGTACTCCTGTGGGGGAAGGGAAGCGGAGTGTTTTTGAGAATTCTTAAAAACACCCTGCAAAATCAGGTAGTACTCCTGCGGGGGAAGGGAAGCGGAGTGTTTTTGAGAATTCTTAAAAACACCCTGCAAAATCAGGTAGTACTCCTGAGGGGGAAGGGAAGCAGAGTGTTTTTTAGAATTCTTAAAAACACCCTGCAAAATCAGGTAGTACTCCTGAGGGGGAAGGGAAGCAGAGTGTTTTTTAGAATTCTTAAAAACACCCTGCAAAATCAGGTAGTACTCCTGTGGGGGAAGGGAAGCGGAGTGTTTTTGAGAATTCTTAAAAACACCCTGCAAAATCAGGTAGTACTCCTGTGGGGGAAGAGAAGCGGGGTACATACAAAAGGAGTCTAGTTTTGAGGCGCCTCAAAACTAGACTCCTATCACGCGGTGTTGTGAGGTAGTACTCCTCCTGTGGAGGAAGGGAAGCGGGGTACATACATAAGGGGAGGGCATACTTTGTTGGCTGAGAGGGAGTAACTTTGATTTGTTACATTGTTACAGATTATGGCTGAAAGGGCATAACATTGCCAGAAGAGCACTTTGGATGATTTCAAGGAAGGTATCATATACGGCTGACTTGTTACGTTGTCTCGTTTGCAAGGAGTAATACAAATTTGTCAGCAAGCCATGTGATAGAAAGAGGAATGGGTTACCGAAGGGTTAAATTGTATTTGTGTTACAAATGCAAAGTCTTGCCTGGAGGGAGAACCAGCGATATGCCACGAGAATGAAGGAATGGAACACAGGCCGTGGAATGAAGGGTGGATGGGTTATCAAGCTGTAGGTTACATCCGTGCTACAGTGTTACCAGTCTCACCTGGAAGGGGAGGTTGGGGCAGGCGAGGGGAATAATGCCGCAGACGACTGGCCATGTTATGAAGGATGTGGGTGCGCCCTTATGATATGTAGGCTCTGTTGAGTTACAGTGTTACCAGTCTCACCTGGAAGGAGAAGTAGAGGTACGCCAGTGGGATGATGGTGTAGAACACGGGGCCACGTGATGGAGGGAGGAAGGTGTCAGCTGAGGTGGGTGCTATCTGTGTGAACTATGTTATACGTCTCTCACCCTGGAAGGAGAAGTAGAAGGTACGCCAGGGGGATGATGGCGTAGAGCACGGGCCATGTGATGCATGGATGGAGGCATGGGTTACAAGGGGTAGGTGGTGTTACCAGGTACGGGGCAGACCCTACCTGGAAGGAGAAGTAGAGGTACGCCAGGGGGATGATGGCGTAGAACACCGGCCATGTGATGATGGAGGTGACGAAGAGGATGCCCAGCAGCTGGAACAGCATGGCGAGGAGAGACCCGAACTCGGAATGGCAGGTCCAAGTCCAGGGCGCTCTGGTCTGTGGAGGCCTGGAGGGGAGGAGAGGGGAGGGAGATGGGGGGTGGCATAAGGGCCGGCATGTGATGATGGAGGTGACGAAGAGGATCCCGAGCAGCCTGGAACAGCATGGCTAAAAGGGAGCCGAACTCAAACGGCAGGTCCAAGTGTAGAGCACTTTGATCCGTGGAGGTGTGGAGAGGGGAGGGGAGGCAAGGGGGAAAGAAGGAGCAGCTCGAACAGCATGGCGAGGAGGGAGCCGAACTCAAAGGGTAGATCCAATTCTAGGGGCGCTCTGATCGGTGGAGGCCTGGAGGGGAAGGCGAGGGAGAGGGGGGCGAAGAGGGAAGGGGGGCGGATGGGGGCCACGTGATGAAGGAAGTGACGAAGAGGATGCCCAGCAGCTGGAACAAGCATGGCAAGGCGAGGAGAGACCCAAATTCGAATGGCAGTTCCAGATCCAGGGCGCTTTGATCGGTTGAGGCCTGGAGAGGGAGGGGGATGGGCATGGAGGAAGAGGAGATAGGGGTTTAGAGGGAGCGACGAAAGGAATGCTGAGCAGCTGGCTGGAACAGCATGGCAAGAGACAAGCCGACCTCAATGGCAGGTCCAAGTCTAGAGCGCTTTGTTCCCGTGGACGCCTGGAGAGGAGAGGGAAGGAGAGAGGGAGAAGGGACGAAGGGAGGAGTGGAGTGGACAGGACACTTGTGAAGGGAATGCGAGGGAGTGAAGTTGGACAAGGGAATGCAATTACACCTTATTGTCACTGAGTGAATGTGTATGTGTAGCTTACCCTCGATAAGATCCTTCCGATAGGTGTTGAGTCAAAGAACGCCATGGGGGCGCGGAAGACGGACTGCAGCATGCCTCTGAAGAACGCCTGCGTGGTCAGCACCCCGGCCCACGATATGACGGCTGTTCTTAAAAGCACAAACACGCCGCTGCCCAGAGCTAATAACGAGTACAGCCTCATGAAGGCCGAAGGGGTGATGGTTGAGGGGGTAAGGAATGAAAGGGAGGAGGAGAAAGAGGAGGAAGAGAGAGGAGGAGGAGGGGGAGGAGAGGGATGGGGTGAGGGGAGGAGGAGAGATTAGAGGCGAAAGGAGAGGAGAGAGCAGAGGTGAGGTTGCTCAGAACACTGCTACTTAACCCGGCCGCTGCAGAGCTGTATTCAGCCCCCTGCTGACGTGTACCCCGTTCCTGCTGACGTGTAGCCTGCCCCTGCTGAGCTGTTTCCCGAGTCTGCTGAGCTGTACGTGGCGAGCCACCAGTCAGATCCGATCTGCAGCGCCTGCCACGCCAGCTGGACCAGCAGCAGCAGCGGGCACGTGCCAGCCGCCCCAGCGCCTTCGTCATGTACTGCCAGTATACGGACAAGGAAACCCGCCCGGACTCCCTCTCCTCGTCACTAATCAACTGCCCATCCCCATCCTCCCCTATAGCCCCCCCAAAAGCACCACCACCAGCACCAGCAGCACCGGAAACACCAACAGAATTCCCACCCAAGTCCCCTATGTCCATGTTATCTAGGATCTGGTGGGACTCTGGGGATGCTGTGTGCAGGAGCATGGGATCGGACGCCTTCCGAAGCTGCGCATGCGAGGCCTTGCGCAGCAGGTTCGGTGCCGAGCGTTTTCGGCAGGTTCGGGTCGGAGGGTTTCCGAAGCTGTGGATGGGGGGAGGTCTGCTGGGGAGGGAATCGGTGGTTGCTTGGGGAGGAGAGGAGTGGATGAGGAGGAGGGGGGAAGTTCAGAAGCAGCATGTGAGGCACCAGCAGCAGCAGCAGCAGCAGCAGCAGTAGCAGCAGCAGCAGGAGCAGCAGGAGCAGCAGCAGCAGCAGCCGGAGCAGGAGCAGAGGAAGAAGCTGAAGCAGCAGCTGCTGCATCGGCAGCAGCAGCAACGGCAGCGGCAGCAGTTGTAGCAGCAGCGGCAGTGGCTGTTCCAACACTCTCCAGCGCGTCCGTGTGTGCTTCCACCAGGGCAGAGAAGTCAGTGCCCTCTGCCAGCAGCTGGTCGTATCTTCCTGCCTGCACTATGCGCCCTTCCTTCATCACCTGATGAAAGGGAAGACAGGGGGCAGGGGGGAGGGAAAGAGGAGCGTCAGTCAGTGTGTGCCTCCACCAGGGCAGAGAGTTCAGTGCCCTCTGCCAGCAGCTGGTCGTAGCACCCCTTGTGGACAATGCGCCCATCCTGTCCTGCATCACCTGCTGGTTGTGTGTGGGGGGTGGGGACGACAGGGGGAGGAGGAGAAAAAGGGTTCAGTGTGCGCCCTCTGCCCGCATTTTGAGGCGCCTCAAAATGGTTTTGAGGCGCCTCAAAAGCGTTCAGTGTGTGCCCGCAGCTGATTGTAGCGCTCTGCCTGCCTGCAATATGCGCCCTTCCCTCAACCCCTAGTTGAAGGGGGAGAAAGGCAAGGATTAAAGAAGTGAGGGCGATGAAGCACTGGCTTCCTTCAAGGACAAACCGAACCGAACCGAACCGAACCGAACCGAACCGAACCGAACTGAACCGAACCAAACCAAACCAAACCAAACCGACTCAACATGGAGCAGAATGGTCTCAAAACAGACAGACAGGAATGACAGACAGAGCATTTGCAAGGATGGCGTCAGCATCTCACTAGGATGACGCCAGCACCTCACCAGGATGAGGTCAGCATCTCACCAGGATGACGCCAGCATCTCACCAGGATGAGGTCAGCAGCGGGAAGGAACTCCACTTGGTGCGTCACCAGGATGACAGACCTGCCAGCCAGGCCCTTGAGCACGAACTCCTGATGGGAGGGAGAGGGACGCGTGGGGAGAAGGAGTGAGGGGGAGATGAGAGGGATGCGTAAGAAGGCCAGGGTCGTCACCAGGATGACAGTCCTGTCGGCCAGGCCCTTGAGCACGTACTCCTGTGACACCACAGGGAGAGGGTAGGGTTGGGTGGGGAGGTTGCGTGAGAGATACCACCAGGAACTCCACTTGGTGCGTCACCAGGATGACAGTCCTGCTGGCCAGGCCCTCGAGGTACTCCTGGTGGGAATAGACAGAGGGAAAAGAGGGGGGGGGGGGGGAAGGGGAGATGGAGGGATTTAGGTCAATCTTAAACCCCAGGCAGATTCACCCTAAACCCCAGTGTCCTAAACCCCCAATCGTTTCACCATGAACAGCTCAGAGCCTGTGTGGGCGTCCACAGCGCTGAAGGGGTCGTCCAGCAGATAAGCCTCCGCACCCATCTCCTGGTGAATGACCACACACAAACCCAAATGCTCTGCACCCCATGACACCAGATTGTCTCACGATGAACAGCTCAGAACCGGTATGGTGGGCGTCCACAGCGCTGAAGGGATCGTCCAGCAGATAAACCTCCGCACCCATCCCCACCCCTGCCTACATCGCCTGGGCCAGCTGGATGCGCTGCTTCTGGCCGCCCGACAGGTTCACCCCTCGCTCGTCTATCTGCGTCTCGTCCCAACTCCACAGCGCCCTACCCAATAGACCCCACTTGCCCCACCAAAAATGCCAGTGCCCTACCTGAAGTCTTCCCTCAACCAAGCCTTACCATGAAGAGCTCTGATCCCGTGTGGGCGTCCACGGCACTGAAGGGATCGTCCAGCAGATAAACCTCTGCACCCATCCCCACCCCGGCGTACATCGCCCTGGCCAGCTGGATGCGCTGCTTCTGGCCGCCCGACAGGTTCACCCCTCGCTCTCCTATCTGCGTCTCGTCCCCCCGGGGGAACAGCCGCAGATCAGCCACCAGCGCGCACTGCTGCAGGGTCGCCTGGTAGCGCGGGCGGTCTAGTGGTTGGCCGAACAAAATATTGTCCCGAATGGTGGCGTTCTGGATCCACGCGGACTGGGGGACGTAGGCTGTGGGGCCCGCAACAAACACCTGAGACAGGGGAGCGGAGAGGAGGGAGTGGGGAGGGAAGGAGGGAGGAGGGAGGAGAAGTTGAGACAGGTTCACCCCTTGCAGCCTTGGTACCTCCTCCAGAATACAAGACAGCAGGCTGGACTTGCCAAAGCCCAGAAACCCTACCCCAGACTCCGCCTTACACACCTCACCTTCCCTTGCAGCTTCGGAATCTCCCCCACGATGCACGAGAGCAGGGAGGACTTGCCCGCCCCTACATTCTGACAGATAACCACACGCATGCCGTGCCTGACCTCCAGGTAGAGTTCTCAATTCCAATCCAACACCTCACCTTCCCTTGCAGCTTTGGCACCTCCCCCAGGATGCACGACAGCAGGGAGGATTTGCCCGCCCCCACGGTCCCACAGACGGCCACTCTCATTCCCCGCCTAATCTCCAGGTCAACGTCAGTCAACGTGGGCTTCTGTGGGTCTGCATCCCAGCTGAACGTAGCCCTCTCAATCCGAACCACCACGTCCGGCCCCACCTCTCCCTGCTTCTGCCTCTCCCCCTCCTCTTGCTCCTCCTTCCCCCTCCCCGAAGACTCCTCCCTCCCCCCATTCTCACTCTCCACCTCCCCCTTCCCCTTCTCCCCCTCCCTCTTCCCCTCCTTCTCCCCCTCCCTCTCCCCCTCCTTCTCACCCTCCCTCTCCCCCTCCTTCTCCCCCTCCCTCTCCCCCTCCTTCTCCCCCTCCCTCTCCCCCTCCCTCTCCCCCTCCCTCTCCCCCTCCTTCTCCCCCCCCTGCTGCTGGCCGCTTCCAAGTCCAACTCCAGAATCACCCCCATTCAATCTCTCACCACCCCTCACCAGTCCCTCGCCCCCCTCCCCATCCCCTCCTTCCCCCCTCCCAACGCTCTCCACCGCATCCCACTGCAGCTCCTCATCCGACAGGAACCTCGACAGCCTCTTCAGCGAGACCATAGCTTGAGTCACCGCGCTGATCACCGAGGGGAACGACCTCAACGGCTCCTGGAGAATCCGAAACGTCGCGATCGCAGTGAACACCGACCCGGGGGTCAGCGGCACCCCGAGGGCGATCATCGTGCCAAACGTCGCGACGGAGACGGCGAGCGGGGTGAGCCAGAGGAGGAAGATGTTGACTGCTGCGTATGCCATGAATCTGACCAGCCAGGAGGCTTCGGAGTCCCTAAGGGACTGAATTTTCGCCTGGAAGTGCTGCTGCCAGGCGTAGAGCTTGATGATCTTCATTGAGGAGAGGGCCTCAGAGGTGGCTTTCATGCGCGCGTCCTTTGCGGACATTATTGCCGTGATGAACCGGTGGATTCCTGAGGCCACTGCTAGGTTGGCGAGCATCACTGCTAACATCACGCCCAGTCCTGCGAGCATGCTGATGCCAACAACCTGCATGGGAGGGAGAGAGACAGGGAGGGCGGAGGGATGGGAGAGAGGAAGGGTGGCTTGGAGCTGCTGCTGCCAGGCGTAGAGCTTGATGATCTTCATCGAGGCGAGGGCCTCGGAGGTGGCTTTCATGCGCGAATCCTTTGCTGCCATGATGGCTGTGATGAACCGGTGGATTCCTGAGGCGACTGCTAGGTTGGCGAGCATCACAGCTAACATCACTCCCGACCCTGCCAGCATGCTGATGCCAACGACCTGCATGGGAGGGTGGGGAAGAGAGGAGGACAGAGGAGAAAGAGGGGGATCCTTTGCTGCCATGATTGCTGTGACGAAGCGGTGGATTCCAGATGCCACTAAGAGGTTGGCGAGCAGCACTGCCAGCATCACGCCCAGCACTGTCAGCATCACGCCCAGCACTGTCAGCATCACGCCCAGCACTGTGGAGGGGGCGGTCAACGGACGAGAAGGAGAGGGGAGAGGGCTATCACAGAGTGGAGGGGGGCGGTCAACGGACGAGAAGGAGAGGGGAGAGGGCTATCACAGAGTGGAGGGGGGCGGTCAACGGACGAGAAGGAGAGGGGAGAGGGCTATCACAGAGTGGAGGGGGGCGGTCAACGGACGAGAAGGAGAGGGGAGAGGGCACTTACATTGAAGAGGATCATGAGAGCACAGGCGACTTTGTTCAAACGAGGACAAGGGGTTAGAGGCCAGGCTCACATTGAAGAGGATGACAAGAGCGCAGACGATCTGCAGCGGCAGCACCCAGATGTTGTGCAGCTCCCACATGAGGTCGGCCAGGCGCTGCAGTGAGATAGAGGGGGGGAAAGTGGAAGGGGAGGGGGGAGAAAGAGGTCAATACACGTCTCTCGCACCCAGATGTTGAGCAGCTCCCACATCAGGTCGTCTAGACGCTGGTGAGGGAAGGGGGAAAGGGCGGAAGTGGGGGCGGGCAAAAGAAGTTCATAGTTGTCACAGCACCCAAATGATGTGCAGCTCGGTGTGCAGCTCCCACATGATGTCCGCCAGACGATGAGGTGTGGAAGAGAGGAGGGGAAAGCACAGTGATACGGGCAAAGAGAGAGGGGGAGGGGTAAAAATAGGTTTATTGGTATGGCAGCACCCATATGTTGTGCTCTGTGAGGAAATCTCTCGCAGTAGCAAAGCGTAGATTCGACCGCGACAGCCAACGGATCTACTGAGGAGAGAGTGAAGGAAGAGGGGAGGGCGAGGGAGTGGCAAAAACCGGGAGGAGGGGGGGGGCGGGGGGTTGGGGCAGGGGGGACGAGGGGGAAGAGACTTTTGAGTCGACTCAAAAGTCAACCGGGAGGAGGGGGGGGGGCGGGGGGTTGGGGCAGGGGGACCGGGAGAAAGAGATGAGGACAAGAGAGAGCAAGCAATGTGAAGACGAACAGTTAGCCAAGGAAAGGCTGAGGTAAGGGGCAAGGGAGAGGACGAAGCAAGCAATGGCAAATGGTTTCTCGGAACTTGACAGTTGCATGCCTTACAAGTATCTCCTCCCCCCCCAACTTCCGTCACTTCCACCCCAACCATCCCTTCCCTTGCACTTCAACCATCACTTCCACCTAAAGTGTATCTTTGCTCTTCATGATATGCCCACCTCAGTCCCTTTCCACCCCTCTCCACCCCTTCACACCTGGGCATCAGTTGACATGTAGCTGATAATCTCCCCTCTCGTGTGCCTCTGCTCCTATTTACTTCACTCACCAAAAAACAGCAATTCTCCTCTCACCGATCTCCACCCATCTCCTCCCATCTCCACCCATCTCCACCCATTCGCACCTGGGCCTACCTGGGCATCCATGGACATGTCGTTGACGATCTCCCCTATCGTGTGTCTCTGCTTTTTGCCATTTCACTTACCATCAACAAAGCCCCTCCATCCTTCTCACCCCTCTCCACCCATTCGCCCCTGGGCCTACCTGTGCATCCGTGGACATGTAGTTGACGATCTCCCCTATCGTGTGTCTCTGCTTCGCTTTGCTCGACAGCCGCAGCCCCTTGCGGTAGAGAGCGCCAACCAGGGCTGCTTTGATATCCAGCCCAAGCACCTGGAGCAAAGGATAAAGAACAAGAGTTGATTAAGGTTCAAACGCAGCCCCCCCTTATGGTAGAGGGCCCCCACCAGAGCTGCTTTGACGTCCCGCCCAAGCACCTGGAGCAAGCAAGGGATATAGAGAACAACAAAAGTCGATTAAGGTTCAATCGCTGCCCCTTGCGGTAGACAGCGCCCAGCAGAGCAGCTTTGATGTCCAAGCCAAGCGCCTGGGATGAGGCGCAGAGGTTAGGGTTTGGGTATGGGGTACGGGGTTTAAGCTGATGTTAGAGTGAGAAGAAAATGCAGCCCCTCGCGGTATAGAGCCTCCACCAGGGCTGCTTTGATGTCCAGCCCAAGCACCTGGGATGTGGTAAAAAGGGTTTGGGGTTTTGGCGAGCTGATGAAAGAGTGAGGGAGAGGGAGTTGCAGCCCCTCGAGGTAGAGAGCGCCCACCAGAGCAGCTTTGATGTCCAGCCCAAGCACCTGGGATGCGGTAAAGGGTTTGGGGTTTAGTGATTAAGCACATGGTAGGGAGGAGGCTGCAGCCCTTTGCAGCAGAGAGCGCCCACCAGGGGCACCTTGATATCCAGCCCAAGCAGCTTAGATGAGGCAAGGGTTTGTGGTACGGGGTTTGATTGGAGCTGATGTTAGAGTGAGAGGAAGCTGCAGCCCCTTGCGGTAGATAGCCCCCACCAAGCCCAACACTAACCCCCTTCGTTCTCACCTCTGATCTGAAGTTGAACTGGTGCTCCAGCACGATTTCTGATGCCTTGGAAAGAAACAGGGCCAGCACGAGCAGCACGCCCTCCCCTGGGATCGCCCTCTCCCCCGCAGCGAACGCCACAAAGCTGTTGAGCAGCAGCGGCCCGGCATACATCACCCCCGTCTTGCCCAGCGCCAGGGCACCTGTCAGCACCAGCGGCCGCCAGAAACACTCCCAGAGAGCCCTGGTTACCGTCGCCTTGGGGTTGCTCTGCTCCTCCCCCTCCCCCTCCTGCTCCCCCTTCTCTACAGTCCCCTCTGCCTTGCAGTCTGCGTAAGGTGAGCTAAACAGCGAGGAGAGGGAGGATTTGGCGTATAGAATGCAGGAGGAAAGGGCGGAGGCGCATCGATAGAGAACCAAGCAAAGGTTTTCACAAGAGAACGCCTGAGCGAGTGAGCAAGGGAGACTGACAATGGAGCCTGTTCCTCTGTCCCTATCTGCTGCCGCAGCTTCGGTAGCTTCGGCCGCAGCAATCTGCCTCGCCCAGCTCGCATCGAAGGATCGGAAGTTAGCTTCGGCGCGGTCGCACGCCCTTAGGCTCGGCACGTCCTCTACAGCCACGGTCTTCTCCGAGCCTGCCTCCAGGAACGGCGAGACCCACCCGAACGTGAGCGCTGAGAGCCAATCAGCAGAGGCATAGAGGGTCACAGGGGGCTCCTGCTGCTGCTGCGGATTCCTCTCTTCCTCCTCCTCATCTTTCAACTGTTCCAAGTGTGAACGCCGCCGATTCCCCCCCTCCTCTGCTTCTCCTGAACCCCCTACTGACTCTCTAGAGAGAATCGATTTCCGATGCTGCTTCTTAGGCTTCTCTGCCACGTGGCCTTCTCTGGTTGCTCCTGCACCGCTCAGCAACGGCGTCCGCAACCCATCTTCGATAGATTCTACATCCGACGGCTGAGATTGCGCCCCAGGCAAAGCCCATCCCGGACGTCCGTTGACCGCAATCACCCCAAAGAAAAGAGCCACTGGGAGGGTAACTAGTGTGAGAAAATCGCTCCACACTCCAAAGGCCCCTGTGCTATCTAAAGCAGACGCCTCATCCCCAAAGGCACCTTTGTGTGCTGTACCCTCCACTTCTGCACTTCCTACTACTGTCCTCAACCCTCCAGGGGAGCCAAACCTTAGCGCCACACCAGCAGAAAGCAGCAGCACCGCACCGGCATTGGCAAACAGCCAAACCCTAGCCGAACCCACGAGGCTTCTGTCCCTTCGCTTGCCGTACAGCAGTAACACGCAGAGCGCTAGTAACCAGGTTACCACCTGGCCGGCTGCATAGGCCAGGTCGTGTGGATACGCCCTGTGCTTGCTGCCAGCAGCGGGGTATATGAGAGTGGATAGGAGCCCGGAGAGAATCAGAATCGCCCAGGAGACGGAGAGGAGGAGGGAGAGGAAGAGAGAGAGCCAGTGCCCTGCCCCTGCTTCCCAGTGTGCCTCTGCTGCTGTGGTAACATCTGGTTCTTCAGCCTCTTCGGTTGTCGTCCTCAAGCTTGGTACTCGAGAGGAGGATAAGGCGGAGGGGGAAGGGTTAACGGAGGAGGAAGAGGCAGAGGCAGAAGAGGCGGGAGGAGCGGAAGAGGTGGAGGAAGAGGAGGAGGAAGGAGCGGAAGGAGAGCGGCTCGGGGGGTGTGTGGGTTTGGGTTTCGGGAGGATGAGGAGGTGGGAAAGAGTGCAGACGATGAAAAACGCGGAGAAGAGGAGGAAGGAGGCGTGCTGCAGGCATGGGGAGACCGGGAGGTACACCAGCCAGGGAGGCAGGAACCCCGGGCTGGTTTCCACTGCTGCTAGGCGCTCTATCTGGGGCCATGTGACTGTGGGAAGAGTGATGTTAGAGAGCGGAGAGGGGAGGGGTGGGGGAGAGGGGGGTACTGGGAGGGGAGGAGGAGGTGGGTGGGTGAGGTGGAGGAGAGAGGAGGGGAGGAGGGGGGGGGGGAAAGGAGCGAGGCGGTGAGGCAGTGTTGGGAGTAGGGGTCGTGTGGTCCGCAGAAGGAAGGCCAAACTGGCAGTACGGGAGGGAGAGAGGGAGGTGAGGAAAGAAAGAAATTGTGAGCAGGGGATTGGGCAGAGGTGGAGCTGCGCGAGGAGAGAAAGAGAGAAATTGTGAGCAGGGGATTGGGCAGAGGTGGAGCTGCAGATTGTTGGGCGTACGGGTCGAGTGGCCACAGAATGACGGCCAAACAGGAGCATTACAAAACTGGAAAAGGAAAGAAAGAAAGAATTGTCAATCTAATGGACTCATGCTGGAAGAGAAAGTTGGACTGATGACGTCATCAAGCCTACATGGAACTTACGATGTGATCAGCCTAAGGGACTCACAGCTGGAAGAGTGAGCTGGACCGGACGAGATGGTGTAGAGGAACGATGACGTCATCTAGCCTATGTGGAACTTACGATGTGATCAGCCTAATCAACTCACAGTCGGACGAGAAAGAGGGACCGGACGAGATGGTGTAGAGAAGAGATGACGTCATCACGTGGGCTCCCGCCCTCAGGGAATCCATCTGATGGCGGGATTCGCGTAACGGGTGTGACAATAGCGAAGGGAGGGACGCGGCTGTAGTAGGAGACGAGACGAGAACGAACAGTGATGGCGAAGGACGGGAGACGTCGTATGATAACAACGAGGAAGGCAGATGGGGAGACAAGAGATTTATAAGCTTTCCTTAGACGAACCTTGAAATTCTTCGCGTGAAGTATCTCCTGGTTGGAATATCAAGAAAGATCCCCGCACTTCGCGGACGAATACCGCGCAAAAGGAGCTTATTCAGCGACCCCCTCTCCTTATTCGCCACCTCCTCCAGATCCGGGTAATTAAAGACTTCCTAGCATGGCGTCACGATCCTCTCCGCTCCTTAGGGAAGTTTCTCAAGATTCTTCAGAACTGGGTGATTAGACGACCTCCTGAATTGAAGTTGGTTCTGCGCAACTTCCGAACCTGGGCTGGGACTTCCGAAGCTAAGTGACGACCCAAAGGGATGAACGAGCTACCGCGATGCTGGATGCTATGACAGTGCTGGAAATAACGAGTATCTGAACGAAGCGGATTTCACGGAACGGAGCTCGCCATGGGCCGTCAACCAGGAGCGTAGCTGTTTCAAAGCAAAAGATCTCCGAGTGGCTGTCAGAATTACCCAGACTCGCCCATTTTCGTCATTCTCTCTACGGCTCTTCGTGCGAAGAATGTTCGACTGCTAACCTTAGGGAAAGAACAAGGGGAATTTCGGCTCTATGAATGAGGCGACGCGATTTCTTCTCGTAAAAAAGCCAGGGGTTCAAGAACCACGCCTTGCTTCTAATTTGACCAATCAGAGGAAAACAAACCGAGTCGTGCGCTAGCTCTTCCCCACGCAGTCGCACTCGCATCGACCGTGCAGAGAAGTCGAGTCGATCAGGAAGGAAGCGAGGAAGAGAGGCAAAACCGCTAATGGCGGCTTTATTCTGACAACTGCTAGCATGTGTCAGCGTGGGATAGATTCGAGGTTGTAAAGAAGGGGACACTTTCCAGGCTGGGTGGAAATCTTTCGGCGGAAAGTGATAATAACGAACAAAAGCTCCTGAGGGAATTCCCCTTGTTCGGATCTCCTAATAGTTCGAACAGCCCGAACGGTACAAAGATTTTACTAGCGTTTCTGGCGTGTTTCAGTTAAGAATTCGCATGGTACTGTGTGGTGAAAGTGCGAACAGAGGCTGTTCGAACACTATGTTCCACGCCCTGATCATGCCACTGATGACCACCAAAACCAACATCGAGGCTCCACCGAGATTGTCACCCACCACACGCAGTGGCTCCGCTCGGCTTGTGCCAGCCAGGAGGAGAGGTTGATTGCTGGCGGCTGGCTGAAAAGTGGCAGCCACGTGGCATGCCTTCAGCGCTTTTCCGAAATGCTTGGTGTTGCAGCAGAGACCCGCTATAGAAGCGACCGTACACACTCAGCTCACTAGTGTTTGTCGTATTGCGTTGACTAAAAGGCTATGCTTTCATATGGTCCACATCTTACCCATGGTAGCTTCCACACAAAGTAAAACACCATGGTGGAAAGGTTCGGTAATGCCTCTCCTCGCTTCCAGATACAAAGAACATAAAACCGTTACCAATTCTCGTAGCACATGACCTCCATTTCCAATCTTTTGAAGGCCTCCATGAAATGGGAACACATGCTTGGGGCATCAGGGATGTAGTCACCCAGTGCACTAACAACAAGATTCAAGTATCCAGCATATGATTCAATATGGCACGTCATAGCCTGAAAGGGGTGCAATTTTTCAGGAAGGAAAAAAGAGAGCCAGCGTTAGGTCAGATTTTCTTGCAAGAAGCAAACCGCAAATAAACATTTGATATACACACCTGGTGTTGGCCCACTGTGGTTATGACAAGTGATGACACACCATGGCCTGAAAGACACAGCTTTTCCTTTGGCCCGGCGATGTTGGAGACTGTAATCGAGGTCTGCTGAGACACCCTCGCAAACAGCCATGCCATGGGCTTGCGCCCCAGGAGGGCGAGGGCCAGGCGTGCATAGAGGTTGGTGAGACGAGCCTCCCACGAGACCTTCTTCTGCTCGCACACCGCCCTCACCCGCTGCACTCGCCTCACCTCCTCCCCTCTTCCCTCCCCCCTCCTCCTCTCCTCCCCTTCCCCTCCTCGCCTCTACCCTCCTCTCTCCTCCCCTCTATCCTCCACGCCACTGTCCTCCCTCCAAAAGCATTGTCCACTGCTGCATCAGGTGCGGTTACTTCTGGCATGAGATCAATGACAACGTGGCCATCCATCCTATGTGGCAGTGTGGCGTTGTAGGAGGTGCTGACACGTGGCAGTGGGGCTGATACAGCGCTTGTGAGTTTTAGAGTTGTTACGGTAGGTGGAGGAGGAGGAGGATAAGGAGGAAGCGAGATGGGGAGAGATATGACGTTGATTCCAAGCTTATTGCCCCACTGAGAGACAACGGGTGTTGAGCGGAAAGAGAGGGGGAGGGCGGGGGGGGAGGGGGGGGGAATAATCACGAAGGTTACAACAGGAGCAAGTTGGAGAGAGCAAGGCTATGACCAACGTGCACACTCATATGCGCTCAAACCAGCTACCATCCACCGTATATGTGCACTCCACACCACGTACCACCTACCCCATATGCGCCCTTCACACCAGGTAACACCTACCCCATATGCGCCCTTCACACCGGGTATCACCCACCCCATGCGCGCCCTTCACCCCAGATACCACCTACCTCAGGTGGGCCCTTTCTGGATCTGCTTCTCAGATCAGCCATCGTTACCGCTCTGAACCGTATGGCACCGCTCCTGCTGGCCCATCCACAGAGCTCAGAGAGTTGCTGAGTTGACTCATCAATGCCATCCCGCCTGGCTTGCACGTAGCTCTCAATGCCCGCAGCAACGACTGCCATCATGAGATCGTTCACAGTCTAAAGAAGGGGGTGGGGGCAAGGGTATGGGGGGCGCGACAAGTAAGTTGTCAAGTTGACTCGTCAATGCCATAGCTCTTGGCTTGCACGTAGCTCTCAAAGCCCGCAGCACTGACTGCCATCACCAGGTCGTTCACAGTCCGTTGGGGGGCGGCGGGTGTGGGAGGGAGGGGGAGGGGGAGGAAGGGAAAACAGTGAGAGAAACAGTAGAGAGAACACCAAGAGGAGAAAGAAAACAAAAACATTTAGACTTGATCTCATGTCACTAACAAGCAACAAGGTGGCACATCTCTATCAGTTCCATCACACACTCACTCACCGCTTCCTCACTCACACTCACCGCTTCCTCACTCACACTCCCCGCTTCCTCACTCACACTCACCGCTTCCTCACTCACTCCCCGCTCCCTCACTCACTCTCACCGCTCCCTCACTCACACTCACCGCTTCCTCACTCACTCACCGCTCCACTCACTCTCACCGCTTCCGCAAAGCTCCTCGCCAGCAGCCGCTGGTCCTGCTGGCGCAGGCACAAGAAGGGCATGGCCGAGCGGATGCGTGTGCAGGCATGATCACACCCTCACCCAGACTCACAACACAACCCCACCCACATCCACACCCACACCCACACCCGCACCCACACCCGCACCCACATTTCCTTGCACACTCACCGCTCCCAGTGCCTTGCGCACTTTCGTAACCCTCTCCATGGGGATCCCCTCGGTCACTGCAAAGCTCCTTGCCAGCAGCCGCTGATCCTGCTGGCACAGGCGCGAGAAGGGCATGGCCGAGCGGATGCGCGTGCAGGGGTGGTCTGAGAGGAAGAGGATAGTGAGGAGAAACTCCAACATATGGGCGACAGTAGCTAAAGTGCACCGCCATGCTCTATTTAAGTACTCGAGCATGTGCGCCCCCATGGTGGTGATGCGTGGCCATGCGCTGCTCAGGCTGCTCCTCTTCCGCTGCACGCGTCTGTGCAGCCAAGAGAGTGCCCGTGAGCCCTGGGCAAGGCCGGAGCCGCTTGGACGGGAGTGAGAGCCTGTAGCAGGCATGGCAGGAGAGCATTGGGAACCAGGCAGTGCTGGTGCGGTTGGTGCTGCTGGTACTGCAGGTGCTGTTGGCGTGGCCGAGACCAGGGCTGTTGCTCTGGTAAATTGTGCTGCTGGCTCTGAGTCATATCCAGCTACTTCTGCCGCACACTCCATGCTGCTTTTCAAGGCAAACGCTTCTTCCGCTGATTCTTGGGTCGTCTCATACACTGCTACTGCTGCTGCTGCTGCTGCTGCTGCTGCTGCTGCCGCCTCAGGCACTGCTGCTGCTGCTGCTGCCATTCCCTTGGACGCTTTTGAAGCTTCTTCTGTGGTTCCAGGACTGCTGTCTCTGCCATGGCTACTGCTGGTGCTGCTGGTGCTGCTGGTGCTGCTGCTGGTGCTGCTGCTGGTGCTGCTGCTGGTGCTGCTGCTGGTGCTGCTGCTGGTGCTGCTGCTGCTGCTGCGGCTGCTGCTGCTGGTGTTGCTGCTGCTGCTGCTGCTGCTGCTGCTGCTGCTGCTGCTGCTGCTGCTGCTGCTGCTGCTGCTGCTGCTGGTGCTGCTGCTGCTGCTGCTGCTGGTGCTGCTGCTGGTGCTGCTGCTGGTGCTGCTGCTGGTGCTGCTGCTGGTGCTGCTGCTGGTGCTGCTGCTGCTGCTGCGGCTGCTGCTGCTGGTGTTGCTGCTGCTGCTGCTGCTGCTGCTGCTGCTGCTGCTGCTGCTGCTGCTGCTGCTGCTGCTGCTGCTGCTGCTGCTGCTGCTGCTGGTGCTGCTGCTGCTGCTGCTGCTGCTGCTGCTGCTGCTGCTGCTGGTGCTGCTGCTGCTGCTGCTGCTGCTGCTGCTGCTGCTGCTGCTGCTGCTGCTGCTGCTGCTGCTGCTGCTGCTGCTGCTGCTGCTGCTGCTGCTGCTGCTGCTGCTGCTGCTGCTGCTGCTGCTGCTGCTGCTGCTGCTGCTGCTGCTGCTGCTGCTGCTGCTGCTGCTGCTGCTGCTGCTGCTGCTGCTGCTGCTGCTGCTGGCTGCTGCTGCTGCTGCTGCTGCTGCTGCTGCTGCTGCTGCTGCTGCTGCTGCTGCTGCTGCTGCTGCTGCTGCTGCTGCTGCTGCTGCTGCTGCTGCTGCTGCTGCTGCTGCTGCTGCTGCTGCTGCTGCTGCTGCTGCTGCTGCTGCTGCTGCTGCTGCTGCTGCTGCTGCTGCTGCTGCTGCTGCTGCTGCTGCTGCTGCTGCTGCTGCTGCTGCTGCTGCTGCTGCTGCTGCTGCTGCTGCTGGTGCTGCTGCTGCTGCTGCTGCTGCTGCTGCTGCTGCTGCTGCTGCTGCTGCTGCTGCTGCTGCTGCTGCTGCTGCTGCTGCTGCTGCTGCTGCTGCTGCTGCTGCTGGCTGCTGCTGCTGCTGCTGCTGCTGCTGCTGCTGCTGCTGCTGCTGCTGCTGCTGCTGCTGCTGCTGCTGCTGCTGCTGCTGCTGCTGCTGCTGCTGCTGCTGCTGCTGCTGCTGCTGCTGCTGGTACTAGAGTCCGACCCATCCCTGATCAGTTCACCCACCGAGGACCCGCCACTGCTGGCGTTACTGGTGCTGCTGCCTGTGCTCCTCTCGCTGCTGTCCGTGTCGTTCCGAACCATGCCGGCCATAGTGGGTGTGCTGCTGCCCGCCACAGCAGTTTCATTGCCTTTGCTCTCACTCCCACTATCGTCACACGTGCTTCCCTCACTCCCATTGCATTCACTCCCCTCAACAACGCTGCCAACACTCTCTGTTTCGATATCTACCTCACTCCCTCCCTTACTCCCTCCCTCACCCGCACTCGCTCTATCATCCTCTCCCCACTCTCTCCCCCACTCTCTTCCTCACCCTCTCCCTCGTGCTCTCGGCTGCTTCCCACCATGCTTGCAGGACCCACTGGCGCATGGCAGGCCTCACAATCACCATCGCTGAGAGCACCCCCCTCTTGGCTCCGCATGCTTCTCACCATCCCTCCCACCAACTCCTGCGCGCCTTGCCCCGCGTCGACTCCCTGTGTTTGCCTCGTGAAGCACTGAGCCGCCTCAACGTTGCATCTCCTGCTGCTGGGCTTGGAGGGTTGCGGCAACTGGGCCGAATTCGAGGGAGCATCAGCGGGCTTGAAGTGAGGCTTTAAGTTGGTGGGCTGGGGTATGCATGGGTTCGTTGCCATGGAGTAGCTGGACAGCAGAGACATGAGGGATGTGCCATCGCCTATGACGTGGTGGATGCTGGAGGAGCAGCGGAGGGAAAGGGGAGGGGGAACAGAGAGCAATGTAGAGCAGATAGCTGTAAAGCTGTAAAGCAGATAGCTGTAAAGCAGATGGTGTAAAGCAGATGGTGTAAAGCAGATGGTGTAACGCAGATGGTGTATGTGGATAGCTGTAAAGCAGAAACATAAACACGTGCCATCGCCAATGACGTGGTGGATGCTGGGAGAGACCAGAGGGGAAACAGACAGGGGAGGGGGGAAAAAGACAGGGGAGGGGGGAAACAGACAGGGGAGGGGGGAAAAAGACAGGGGAGGGAGGAAACGGACAGGGGAGAGGGGAAACAGACAGGGGAGGGGGGAAACAGACAGGGGAGGGGGGAACCAGACAGGGGAGGGGGAAACGGACAGGGGAGGGGGGAAACAGACAGGGGAGGGGGGCAGGGGGGGGGGAAACAGACAGGGGAGGGGGGAAACAGACAGGGGAGGGGGGAAACAGACAGGGGAGGGGGGAAACAGACAGGGGAGGGGGGAAACAGACAGGGGAGGGGGGAAACAGACAGGGGAGGGGGGAAACAGACAGGGGAGGGGGAAACAGACAGGGGAGGGGGGAAACAGACAGGGGAGGGGGGAAACAGACAGGGGAGGGGGGAACCAGACAGGGGAGGGGGGAAACGGACAGGGGAGGGGGGAAACAGACAGGGGAGGGGGGAAACAGACAGGGGAGGGGGGAAACAGACAGGGGAGGGGGGAAACAGACAGGGGAGGGGGGAACCAGATAGGGGAGGGGGGAAACGGACAGGGGAGGGGGGAAACAGACAGGGGAGGGGGGAAACAGACAGGGGAGGGGGGAAACAGACAGGGGAGGGGGGAACCAGGCAGGGGAGGGGGGAAACAGACAGGGGAGGGGGGAACAGGCAGGGGAGGGGGAAACAGACAGGGGGGGGAACAGACAGGGGAGGGGGGAACAGACAGGGGAGGGGGGAACAGACAGGGGAGGGGGGAAACAGACAGGGGAGGGGGGAAACAGACAGGGGAGGGGGGAAACAGACAGGGGAGGGGGGAAACAGACAGGGGAGGGGGGAAACAGACAAGGGAGGGGGGAAACAGACAGGGGAGGGGGGAAACAGACAGGGGAGGGGGGAAACAGACAAGGGAGGGGGGAAACAGACAAGGGAGGGGGGAAACAGACAGGGGAGGGGGGAAACAGACAGGGGAGGGGGGAAACAGACAGGGGAGGGGGGAAACAGACAGGGGAGGGGGGAAACAGACAGGGGAGGGGGGAAACAGACAGGGGAAGGGGGAAACAGACAGGGGAGGGGGGAAACAGATAGGGGAGGGGGGAACCAGGCAGGGGAGGGGGGAAACAGACAGGGGAGGGGGGAACCAGGCAGGGGAGGGGGAAACAGACAAGGGAGGGGGGAACCAGACAGGGGAGGGGGGAAACGGACAGGGGAGGGGGGAAACAGAGGGGAATAGAGGAGTGAGAGAGCATGGCTACGAGGGAGGTGCCATCGCCTATCGCATGGTGGATGCTCCAAGGGCAACAGAGGGAAAGGGAGGGAAGGGGAGGGGGGAAACAGAGGGCGATGTAGAGGTTGGACAGCAGAGACACGAGGGAAGTGCCATCGATTTTTGAGGCGCCTCAAAAAAAGACAGCAGAGACACGAGGGAAGTGCCATCGCCAATGACGTGGCGGATGCTGGAGGAGCAAGCATGGAAAAGGGAGTGGGAAGGCGGATTCACCAGAAGACAGCAGTCGAGAGAGGGATGTGTGCGCAGCAGCTGCAACTATCTTTGACCTATCACGCGCGCTTCTGAACTAGCGGAGCAGTGCGCCTACCAGCGGAGCAGTGCGCCCCAGCAGTAGATAGCCCTACCAAGGGTGATTATGCTCTCACCGGAAAGCGGCGGTGGAGCGAGGGATGTGCGCGTGCAGGTGGGCAGAAGGTGCTTCTATCTGCCACCGCAGTGTGCTTCTGAACAAGGTGACTAATACGAAAGGTGCACTCACCGGAAGACAGCAGTGGAGCGAGGGATGTGCGAGCAGGCGGGCAGCAGGTGCACGCGTCTGCTTCAACATGTGCTTCCGAACAAGTGAATATAGTGAAGGTGCTCTTGCACTCACCGGACAGCAGTGGAGCGAGGGATGTGCGAGCAGGGTGGGCAGCAGATGCATCTATCTGTTACCAAGGTGCGCATGTGCATCTACCTAGCACATGCGCTTCTAAACTAGAAAGCTGTACCAAGGGTGCTCTTGCACTCACCGGAAGACAGCAGTGGAGCGAGGGATGTGCGCACAGGTGGGCAGCAGGTGCACCCGCCACAACGGCTGGCTGAAATCGAAGAGCGGGAGGGTCTGCAGGCGAACCACGTGGCTCTCTACACTGCAGCGGGGCACACTATAACGAGGATATTGTTCCTTGTGGCTCTCAGTCTTTATGGGCCCATCACTGCTGCATGCGGCACAGAGCGAAGGTTCCTCCACCACGTGAGCAGCCCAGTCCACGTGGGTAGGCACCCACGTGGGCGCATGCCACCAGCCACGGTGCTCCTGGTGGTGAGGGCAAAGAGAGACAAGGGAGGCAAGGGAGACAAGGGAAAGAGCGCAAGTCACACCGAGAGAAGGAGACGGAAGCCTGTGAAGCGCGGCGGGGAGGACAAGGACAGCCGGCGCTGCACGAAAGCTGCTATATGCTTCAGTCCCATGGTGCTCTCTTCGAACGCCATGGCCATCAGAGTGTCAATGCTCGGAGCGGGGAAGAGAGATCCACGAAGAAACGAGATGAGAAAACAAGACAGCACGGGAGGGACTCACAATTCGGCTGGTGAAGCGCGGCTGGGAGGACAGCAGGGCGCGCACCAACTCCCTCAGTTCCTTCAGTCCCATGGCGCTCTCTTCAAACTCCATGGCCATCAGGATGACAGTGCTCAGAGCGGGGTCCAGGAAGAGGCGGCTTATAGGGGACACGGGCTGGAAATCATCGTTTGCTGTTTCTGGACGAGCGCCACTGCCAGTGGAGCGTCCGCCGGACACGTCTAGAGATGACAGACTGCCAGAATAGTCCCCAGCGCGCCTCTGAATGGAATTCGCTGGTGCTTTCGAGTCCGGTGGCGGTGGCCCCTCTTTTGGCCCTGGTTGCGACGATCCTGCTGCGGCTTGCAGATCTGAAAATTGTAGGTCTGCTGCTTCCTTGCACCGCGTCTTGATGCGAGGAAGGGGAGGGGGCCATGTGACATGTGGTGGAAGGATTGAAAATTTCGGAGACATTTGAGAAATTTTGGAAGTACGCCTGCGTAGCTGAGGGATCTCAGGGCCAGGGCTGATGCTAAGCTAAGTTTTTAGTAACCTATCTATAGCCTTTCCCTCTGTCCTTTGGACCACCAAAACTAAAGATTGATTGTCAGCAAATCTGTGTCAGGAATAGGTCAACGGATCAGGTGCAAGTTATGAGCTCGTAGTCATGCAAGTCACCAGTACTACTGTCCAGTGGTTGAATTGAGCAAGAAGCGTGGAAACGACTGATGCTGCCGAAGATGTTGGAAAGGGACTGAAGGGCTTACCTTACCAGCAGCGCTAAGGTGGCGAAATTTTCTGACGGCGACTGATGCTGTCGAAAATGTTGGAAGAAGCGGGGGTCAATTTCCAATGCACATTGGGATGGCGCGCGATCCGATAATAGGGCGCTGCGGCGAAACTCGCGATTGTGAATTTCGAGAAGCGGCGACGGTAGGCGAGGTGCGACAGCAGAGGTCACCATCGAAACATTCGCAAGGTGTGCTGCTTGCTGAAAATGAGTGGTGGGGGAAAGGCGGGGGGAGTTAGCGAGAAATCCCGAAATGTGTCACGTCAAAACTGATTTCGTCGGGCCAACCAACGACGGCGACATCGCAACAGACTGAAGTCTGTTACGGCGGAACACTCACGAAAGTGCAGTTTGTGTCATACGCCTCTTGGTTGGACATGCCTAAAAAAGCAAATGGAAAATCGAGGAACGACAAATTTTCATAATGGACAATCTTCACATATCCTTAAAAAAAAAAAAACGCTCACCTTTGCAGGTCATGTCTATCTGTAACCTTGGCAAGGTAGACGCTTCACAAAAACTTGCCTTGTTCTCTTGACATGATGCCAACGGTAGAGTTGGTATGAATTGGCATTTACAACCAGCTCTGAAAAGGGCTGGAAGGTGCCTCCAGGAAATGGCTGACAGCCGAGCTCTCATGAAGCGAAGTGTCACCCAAGCTGGCTCCGACGGGCCCTCCAACGCACCACATCATGCATCTAAGGAGAAGCATTGTAGGAGAGTGGAAAGTACAGGGAGGGAGGGGAGGGTTAGATGTGGGGGGGTAGGGGGATGTGGACGAGGGAGGAGATTGAAGAATCAGTACCGTAGTAAGACATGACCATTGTGCAATATCCCTGACCAAATATCAGAACGCTCGCCCTCGGCAGCTGCCACGCAACCACCACCAGGTGTATGCGACTTCGCCTTCGCCTTCGACTTCAAGAACAGTGGCAAGATATGACCATTGTGCAGCATCCCTGACTACCTTCAGAACTCTCACCATCCCCTGTGCTGCTGGTTCCAGGTGCTTCCTCTGCCCGCTCCTGCTACATTGCCGATCAGCAGCAACTAAGTGCCTACATGCGACGAAGTTGCTTGTCACATCCTACTGCGAGAGCGGGAGGGGCCGCTGATTGTGACTGGCTGAATGGCAAACTGGCTGACTCAACTGAGGGAATCCGCCTGCAAGATTCGCTTTCAAATATCGCACACTATTCGCCCGCGAAAAACGCACACGAGCAAGAGATTGCGTAGCCATTGCAGGATCTGCCATAGAAGTTCCTAAACTAGTCGCGAGCACAAGGATAGGGTAGAATGTCGCAGGCTCAAGGCGTGATCATCGAGGCCTGTCCTAACCGACGAGGAGTAGAGGAGAGGATAGACACGAAGGAAAAAGCAGCTTGACGGAGGAGAAAAAGGGACGGACACCAGCACGTCACACCAACTCGCCGCATCGTATGGTGACCGTGCGAGGAGGCAACAACAAAAGGTGGTGAGTGAGAAGAGACTGGGGAAGTAGAATATAGTCGAAAAATTCCGTTGCCGGGACTTGAACCCGGGTCTTTCGGGTGAGAGCCGAATATCCTAACCGACTAGACTACAACGGATGACTTCATTGAGTAAAAAAACAACTAGATAGCATTTCAATTTAATGACTAACAGATTTAATGGTGGTGACGCGTAAGGGCGTGCTCCAAGCGTACGTCTGATAGCAGTTGGGTGAAGTCAGGAGAGTCAGAAGGATGGAGTAGCCTAACACGGTTGGATGTGGTGTTGGGCGGAAATGTACGTTTGGGGGACACGCCCATATGGTTGTCAGCACGACAGTGGAAGACACTGCCATTACGACGGACGAGGTCATTACTGTTTCATGCGCTTTCAGAGTCATAGCACAATGGATCTGAAGGCCAGACCTGTTACCATGGATAAGTGCCATCAAACTGAACCGAGCAAAAAAAAAGCATGCCTGAGGCGAGGGGAACAGAGCAAAACCCCTTCGATCATGTGAGCTTTGAAAGGGTTGAAGCGTCAGGCTATGGGTGGTGATGTAATATGGTTGTCGGCAAGGCAGTGACACTGCCATTACGTCGAACGAGACCAATACAATTCATCATTCGCTTCCAAATATTGGACCACATGGCTGGACCAACAAGCATAGAACACAGGTTGCCAAAGCAGCAAGAATCGAGCAGCAGGCAAACATAAATGAGACGTGCGCGACAAAGCAACACCTTAGTCCCCTTAACCACGAATGTATTTACGGATGGAAGCATCAGGCTATGGGTGGTGATGTAGTATGGTTGTCGGCAAGGCAATGAATGCCATTACGCCGAACGAGACCAATACAATTCATCATTCGCTTCCAATGCCACGTCAAAAAACAGATGTCGAGGCCTCAGATAAAACCCATGAGAATCAACCAAAATCCGAACAAAAGCCAAAGGTCAACAGGGGTCATAATGGAGCAACACGTTGACTCCTTGAAAATCCGAGGGGTTTCAAGGGATGGAAGCATCAGGCTATGGGTGGTGATGTATTATCGTTGTCGGCAAGGCAATGAGACACTGCCATTACGACGAACGAGACCGATACAATTCGTCACGCGCTTCCAAGGGTTATGATCGCAAGGACCATACCGTCATGTGCGTACGCATAGAGCACAAAATATCCATAAAGCGCGCACGCGTGAGACCAAGGAAGTGGAGATCTGACATCAAAGACAGGCAAGACGTTTCGAGATGGATGACATGCGAGGCAATGTCTAACTCTGCATGAAAACACGAGCGCTGAACCAGTCGGAGATAAGGAGGTGGCTGAACACAGGAGATAAGGAGCGCTGAACCAGTCGGAGATAACGAGTTTCTGGACAGAAGGTGGCTTGGGGTTTCGGCCAAAGAGAAATGAGAAATCTGTGAAGCTCTGGAGTTTTCTTCTAGGCGAAGGGATGCAGACGCGAGATAAGCAGCTTCGATGTGACCACAACAAATGTTTTTGAGTTCAGATCCAATGTATCGATGTTGATTACCCAAATGTAGTACCACGTCCTTTAAGGCGATTGCAAATATGTTTTTTCTCAAAGATCGATCTTGAATGATGCCGGGGGGGCATATTGTACGTTAGCATATCATGGACAGGACCAGGAACCAATATATACCAGAATGTTCAAACAAAATACAAGAATCTTCATAGTGTAATCCGCACTACCTGAACAATGACTTCTACAAGTGTCTGGCCGGATCTCAGCACCAACTCCTAAAAGGACCACAGCCACAGGAGAAGTCCACCGCAGCATTCTCCCTGCGAAGCAGAAGAAAATGGCCAGAAGGTGCAAATCAACAAGCACAATGCATGTGTGATATGAGCGGGAAATAACCCAGAATAACCTGCCAATGAGGGGCCAGTCTGCCATCTGTAAAACACGCATAGGTATGCAAGTCAACTGAAGAGTCAAAGAGTTGACTCAAGCAGTGCAAGCCACGCAGATAGGACACTGAGGGGTTCCGAGGCACGTACGCGTCGCTATGCAAGGCGACAGACGAGTCGGGGCCATAAGCAAACACAATGTGCATGCCCCCACTGTTGTACACCTTCACTGACGAGCCATCACTGGACGAGCGGGTGAACCTGATGGGTCAAGGTTAGAACAAGTGGGAGTGGAGGGAGGAGAGAGGAAGGGGTGGGTGGACAGCGAGGAGGGGACATGGGGAATGGGGGAGGGAGAGTGGGTCACGGCATGGTGTGGGCGCAGTGCACCCCCCGCTGTGCGCCTCCAGTGACGAGCTGACTGTCAAAGGGAGTGTGAAACCTGGAAGGTCAAATAATTGCGAGAGGGCAAAAAAAGTGCCCTGTCTGGGAGGAGGAAAAGGTGTGAGGAGAATCAGCGGAGAGTCTGTATCTCCTGCTGTTGTGCACGTTCAGTGAGGAGCCGTCGCTTCGAGAGCGCTTCAACCCGATGGGTCCCAACCCAAGGAGGGCGAGAGGCAGAGGGGAGGAAAGAGGTGAGGAGCGCATAGCGAGGAGGAAGCGTGAGGCGAAATGCGGGCGGCCCGGGGGGCGTTGCAAAGGCGAATGTGGGAGGATGGGAAAATGGGGAACGGCGAAAAGGGAAATGCGGACGCGGAACGGGAAAGGCGAATGTCGGAGCATTCAAGACCGCTCGTTAGAAACTCGAGTCAGGGGGGAGTTAGAAGCTCGAGTCAGGGGGGAGTTAGAAGCTTGATTCAGGGGAGATTTAGAAGCTCGAGTCAGAGGGGAGTGAGAAACTCGGCGAACGGAGCTCTCACTTCACGATGATCCCGTGCTTCCCGGTGGAAACGGACGTCGGAGGAGCCCAGGACGTGGCAGGGACGGCGGCGGATTGCTGGATGCAATCGTACGGCGCAGCGGCGCCCGTTCCGCTCTCGTACGCGATCACGTTGCTTCCGCCCATGCCCCCGTCGGGGGACCACCCCGCGGCGAACCAGCCGGCCTTGTAGGCCGCGGAGCCCTTGCGCGCTTGAATCGCGAACATTATCGTTTTCGACTTGGTGGCCTTCCAGTGGAGCACGAGCCTGTAACGGGGATAAGGGAGGGGGACAAATGGCGCGGGGAGAAGGGGAAGGTCGAGCGACAAGGAGAAAGGAAAGGAGAAACTCGTGCGGAACAAAGATCATGCACCATTTTTTTTGCGTCCTGGAATGAAGTTATTGCACATTTTGTCTATATCCGAGGCCTGCATTATAGCTCACCCGAACTGGAGCGACATCTTGGAAGAGTAACCCTTCATTCCGGACTTGGCGCACATGAAGCGGCCGAACGGCAGAAAAAACAAACTGCGCCGCCGTCCCCCGACGGTAGAAAGCGTGCTGTTACGAGTCAGTATTTGCGACGCGTTCGCGATCTGTGCGAACGCAAGAAAGAGCCCACAGGCGAGGCCTGCGCGTACAATCATGATAGGAGCGGCTCGCTGAGTCCGGAGGGCCGCGCGTGAGCCGCGTTGAGTCGTCATCGTGACCGAATGGGAAAAAGTGGCAAGAAATTTCGATAGCGCATGCAGCACAGACCGTAGGTGTGAACTAGGAGAGTGTGCGGAGTACGGAACGGACCGAATGGGAATGAGACGCGGAATTGCTTATCAGGTGCTAATAACTTGGAACTTCAGGGTGGCGACCAGGGCTTATGTTATCAGAGCATTTGCCCTGACTTGACTGAAATTATAAGGCAGTTTTTAGACCAGCCCTGATTTTCTCCGGATTGTTTTTACCCAGACCAGACAAAATCCGGGAAGATCGTCAGGCGACCCTGGAAACTCCAAGAAAATTTTCAGGCACCCCTGATTTTTCCAATACTTGCACCGTCCCTCCCCCGGCGCCCCTCACTCCCCTCACCCCTTATCTCGCACACTCCTAACACCCGTCACTCTTCTATGACTTGCCTACCAGGAAACTTGTTGGGAAGGAGTACTCCCCTCATACCCCTAGAAATAACGCGAATCCAATGTGACGCAGAGCTTGGAACAACCTCAAGTAAAATCCGTGGAAATGTGCGCTCGCCGAGCATTTTTCCGGCTGGCCCTGAAAAAACAGAGCAGTATAGCTTTGGACCCTGGGTTTTCAGGGTGAAATTTGAAGGGAGCTCTGAGCGTCAGAGCTGTTAAAAAACCTAACATAAGCCCTGGTGGCGACACGTGTTTGTTTCACGAGCAGCAGCGAGCAAGCCCAGTGATGATTTTGGTTGGGTGGGAGGAAGGAACCCAACCTAACCCAAACAAAACCCATCCACCCAGATATAGCGATTCGGGCTTGCGAGCCGCACGACCAACGGAATGTGCGACACACAGCAACCACCGTCGCAGTGCGTGCGACACAAACTCAGCCACACAGCAAGGCAACGTACAGGATGGCGTCGCGAGCCAGCATAAGCAGGGGGGAGTCGTTGGGGCGGACGAGCTGTCGCAACTGTCTAGACGATCGGATGCGACGTACCAGTTGACAACCAGGGCGCCAACATACAGGCTACACTAGAGTTCTGAAAGAGGCCTAAGTTTTTTTCGGCCGGTTACTCCAGTAACGGACACCTTCAAATCCCTGGCAAATTGGGCCTGAAGGTAGGACCACGTTTACCCGTTTGGCAGGACCCTTCGAACATGGATGCCATTAGTAAGGAATTTCCATTCATACGCTAGCGCGTACACTCGACTTCCTCGATTCGTCACGCTCGGCCTCAATTATCAGCCCAAGCCTTCCCGAGTCGCGTCTGGCACTGTCGTCATATTGCCGAACCTACCCACGTTCCGAGGTTATCGCCCTAGTACGCCAACTCCTATATAACCTCGTGCCCTCATTACAATAGCGACTTTGGATTCTCACATTATAGTACATTGACACGTCCTATTTCATAACAGCTGGTATTAGAGCCTGAACTTTCCAGGGGCTTTTTGTTTCCCCGTTAATTTAGTTAAGGGTGGTCAGAGGGGATTAACACGGCTGCACAGCAGTTGTCTTCGATCGTAAATATTTTTACGTCAACAACTACACCGTGTGCGCTAGTTTCTACCTCGTCCTGACCGCCATGGCCCAGGTAGACTCGACGGTTGAAGAACAGACGACCTCGGCTGCTGCGAACCCTGCCCAGGAAACAGTGGACCTAAAAGCATTAATGGAGCAGTTAAAGAATTTGAAAAGCGTCGTCAATAACCTCTGCGACGAAAACCAACGACTTCGCTAGGCGCTGGAAAGGCGTTCAGAGGAGCCGGGCGACGATGCACGAAGCGAGGCGGATGAGCAGCAACCATCGCCAGTGGAGATGGCATTACTAGGGGCAACCGCCCCGCGCTCGACAAGTGGCGGCATGAGATATCAGCAACCCGCTCCTTTCGACCCAGCTAATAAAGGCGTGACTGTGCGGCAGTGGATATTCGCCATGAATATCTATTTCAACGCGGCGGGCATCCGAGACAATCAGAAGCGGATCAGCCATGCATTGACACTGTTGCAAGGGGCCGCCCTACAGTGGTGGAAGGTCATCGTCGACTCAGCGGCAACTCGTACAGAAGGACAGCATGAGTGGTCCGAAGAATTCGGCGACGAAGACGAGACAGATTTGCTGTTTGGTGCAACCCACATTCGCACGTGGGCAACCTGGTGCGCAGAACTTCGCAAGCGGTCTGAGCACGCTCCTAACTTAGACAAAGCGCGCGAGACTCTACGCATGTGGAAGCAGCTGGGATCTGTGTCCGAATACACCGCGTCATTCTTGATGTTGGTGGATCGATGTGGCTACATGCACGAGTTGGAAAAGGTCGACAGGTACATGGGCGGGCTGAAGCCTGAAATACAGTACCAGATAAAATTGCAACGCCCTGCGAAGCGGTTACAAGACTTTATCCAGCTCGCCGAAGCCGCTGATTTGCTCACTAAGCCGAGGACGAACGTCTACGATGGAGGTCGCCCTCGAGAACAGTACCAGCGTGCCACGATAAAAGGGATGGACGCAGTGGATATCTACGCACTTGCTCCGCGAAATACGGGGCTATGCTACCACTGTGGCCGACCGGGTCACATCCGACGCAACTGCCTAGAAATCGTAGCCACTCAGAATTCTATGGGGAAGAAGCCGGAGGAGCGACCAAGGAATGGCTCGCGTTAGTAAGTACCGGGCCCCTTACTGATGGGCAGGCTTCTTCGCCCGAGCCACACAGTCCCCACTCGGTCGTGATCCCGATTGCTGCAATCGACCGGACCCGGACGAATAAGGGGGACGAAAATGCTGATCACCCTGTATTGGTGGAGGGTAAAGTCAACGGGGTGTTGCTGAAAATATTCGTGGATGGAGGCGCGAGCCACAGTTTCATACAGCTGGGCAGGGCTAAAAATTTGAGTATTCCCCTACTTAAGTGTCTACCAGAAATTGACGCCCGCCTAGTAGATTGAACACCGCTAACCATACGGGAACGAGTGGAGAACGTCGGTTTCCACTGCGGGGAGCACGTAAAATTTCGGATGGGGCTGCTGGCGACTACGCTCGACGGATGCGACGTGCTGCTCGGAAGGGATTGGCTGCGACAGTACAACGCGAAGATTGACTAGACAACGGGCGGCTGCAGCATCAAACTCGACGGGATTCATCGCACACTCCCGAAATGGACGGGGCCTCGAATGCAGAGCACCCAAGTCCATGCGATAACCTTCAAACGCGCGATAAAAGCGGGAGCTGCAGCGTAAGCCGTCGATCTTCGCGAGGTGACGTCGCCGACAACAGCCGAAGATATCGCGAAGCTGTGCGATGCTGTTCCTTCGGATTTAGCGGACCTGATTCGGAAGTATCTCGAGATTTTCCCGGACGACCTGCTCGCTGGATTGCCGCCGCGCCGACCAGAAGACCATCGCATCGAGTTGGAACCAGGCGCCCAACCAACAGTACAGCGACAATTTTGGCTCAGCCAACCGGAACAGGAAAAACTGCAGCAGCAACTGGATTATCTTCTCACGAAGGGTTTTATCCGGCCCAGCAAGTCCCCATACGCCGCCCCGATCCTATTCACCCCGAAAAAAGATGGAGGATTCCGCATGTGCATTGACTATCGCGCCCTCAACATGATCACAATCAAGTCCCGTTACCCGATCCCGCGAGCTGGCGATTTACCCGACCAACTTCGCGGAGCCAAGTCCTTCTCGAAAATCGATTTGTGAGGAGGTTACCGTCAAATTCGCGTCACCGCCGAAGATTGTCACAAAACCGCCTTCCGAACCCCCTACGGCAGTTACGAATACCTGGTGATGCCCTTTGGCCTCACGGACGCACCCTCGACATTCCAGATGACCATGAACGGCGTTTTCAGGGAACCCTTGGATAAATGCGTAATTATCTACCTCGACGACATCCTAATCTACAGCCATAGCAGGGCGCAACACTTAAAAGGATCTTGATGCAGTCTTCACGCTGCTGCACAAGAATCGCCTCATCACAAAAGGGTTTAAGTGCGACTTCCTTAAGCAGGAGTTGGAGTTTTTGGGACACGTCGTATCTACCGAAAGAGTGAAAATCGACCCCAAGAAAATCAAGACAATCCAGGAATGGAAGCCGCCGACCAACCTCAAGGAATTACAGAGTTTTCTAGGTTTCGTCTACTACGTCCGCCGCTTTATACCAAATATGGCTGGGTTATCTGCACCGCCAACCGACCGATTGAAGGATCACGATTGTTTTTTGTGGGGAGAGAAGCAGCAAGCTGCATTCGACCAACTGAAGATCGCCCTCACGTTGCCGCCCGTTCTTCGCATCTCCGATCCTGACCGTCCATACGAAGTCATCATCGACGCCAGCGACATCGCCATCGGTGCAGTTCTCCTACAGGATTTCGGCGACAAGTTACAGCCAGTCGCCCTACGAATCACGGAAGCTGCAAGGCGCGGAGAAAATTTATACAGTCCACGACAAGGAAATGTTGGCGATCATCCACGCGTTCAAGACCTGGCGGTGCTACCTGATAGGCGCTGACGTCGCGGTGCGAACTGACCACAAATCCTTACAGTACCTGCAAGCCCAACCGAATCTCAACCCGCGACAGATCCGATGGCTCGATTTCCTTGAGTCGAATTTCCATTACACCATCACCTAAAAACGGGGCGCCAACAATATCGCCGATGCCTTGACCCGACCTACTACCCATACCGCCGCCATACTAATCGCCCAGACCAGCCCATTACTTACCGGACTATTCAACTACGGCTACAAGATGTTGCAGCGCAACTACTAATGGCCAAACATGGCTGACGACGTGCGCAAGTACGTGTCCTCCTGCACCGCCTGCCAGATCATGAAATCTTCTCATCAGCGAGCAGCCAGACTACTGCAGCCGTTGGATCTGCCCGAGCGACCATGGCAACACATCACGATGGACTACGTAACAGGACTGCCAGCCGGTCCCAGCGGAAACGACGCCATCCTCGTGGTCGTCAATCGACTCACGAAAATGGCACACTTCATCGCTTGCCAACAGACAATTACAGCCGAGCAAACTGCTCAACTGTTCATCGCCAACGTCATTCGCCTGCACGGACTGCCTACCGCAATTATTTCAGACCGAGACCCGAAATTCACATCGAATTTTTGGCGCCACCTGTGGGACCATTCGGCACCAAACTACAGTTTTACTCTGCCTACCACTCACAGACCGACGGGCAGACCGAACGAGTCAACCAAACTATGGAGCAATCATTCGGACTACCTGTACTGACCCACAGACATGGGAGAAATCCCTTCCGCTGCTGGAATTCGCGTATAACAACGCGCCCTCCGCGACAACGCATCAGTCCCTATTTTTCCAAAATTACAGACAGGACCCATTGGTTCCCTCTATACCGAACATCGAGACACCCGTGCCCCAATCCCAAAAATTTGCTGAAGACATTCTCGCCGCCCGAGAAAAAGCAGCCGAGGCCATCCGGAAAGCCAACATGGTCGCAAGCCGACAAGCCGATCGCCATCGACGTGATGTCACTTACAAAGTGGGAGATCTCGTCCTCCTCAACAGTCGCAATTTCGGCTGCCGATCCGGAGCAAACTCCGCTCGAGATTCTGCGGACCCTTTCAAGTGACGAATATGGTGACACCTGTCACTGCTCACCTCCGACTCCCGGCTGATTGGCGTCACCACCCGGCGTTCCACGTCAGCCTCTTACGGCCTTACGTCCCCAGTTCGTCAGACTTGGTGCGCCAACGCGCTGTACTGCAACTAACGCCTCTGCAGGAACCGACGACCGAGCCTTTGAAAATTCCCGGCCATCAAGTCACGACGCAGCTGAACCGTCGGATGGTTGATTTTCTTGTCCGCTGGCGCGATCGCACGTCCGAAGACGACAGCTGGGTGCCGCTCGCTGAGCTAGAATCACATCCGATTCTAACAGCGTATTATCAGCGTCGAAATGTTTCCGATGCCCGCGGTCTCGTTTAGGAGGGGGGGGTAGTGTAAGGAATTTCCATTCCTTACTGAGTCGTACGCTAGCGCGTACACCCGACTTCCTCGATTCGTCACGTTCGGCCTCAATTATTGGCCCAACCCTTCCTAAGTCGCGTCCAGCACTGTCGCCACATTGCCGAACCTACCCACGTTCCGAGGTTATCGCCCTAGTAAGCCAACTCCTATATAACCTCGTGCCCTCACTGCAATGGCGACCTTGGATTCTCACATTATAGTACATTGACACTTCCTATTTCATAACAACATTCGTTGTTTCTCCCGTGTACCCCGGTAACTGTCACACAATCGTTCCCTGGTTTCGCCTATGGAATTTCTAGAACACCCCGCGCGTCCCGAAACCATTCGTTCAGTCAGAAACAAAAGGAAAACGGGAAACCCAGCCAGCCAGAATCAGCCCACTTTCAGACAGAACGAACAAACAAAACAAAACTAGGCGCAGGTGGAAAGTTGCGCCTCCAGCAGGCACACCAAACAGGTTCGCGCAGCACACGAACTACAGTAACTACGTGCACTCAAATTCCTCGACACTCACAATTCCGACAGCTGGGAGGCAACTTCTAGGGCGCTCAAAAAACCCTTTACCTTGCATGCAAGCTTCTTGACTCAGACAAATCCAACTGCTACCACGCAATTTTCACGACGCGCGCAAATCAGCAGCTACGAAGCGCGCAAATTACCGAAGGAAACAGCTAGCACTGAACTCGTAAAACAATGAGAAATCCAGCTAGCACACATTGTCCACAATAACCCTCCCCCATTGCTCGCTCACAAGAGGCACGCATGCCCACGTTGCTGGCAGCTTGTGCTGATGCAACCACCCAGCGTCAACTTGGGTGTGGTGCTGTGGCCCTAGCTGAGCTAATTCACAGGGTCCTGATCAGTTCGGCGGCTTCCTCATAGCCGTCCATGGCGCTGTCCACGCCCTCCCGCATCAGCTGCATCCTCCTAGCAGAGTCGTGGAAATGCTGAGGCAGGACCCTGTAGGGTTGCGGGGAGGGAGCATCGCTACTTGCAGCGGCGTTCAGGTCGGGCAGCGGCGGGCTTGCACGCTCCAGCTTCTCTACAACCTCAGGATTGCGAATGTCAAATAGAACCCTCAAATCCTGCGGAGTAATTCCTGTTGCTCGAGAATAGCCGATGATGATCTCAGTGGCGGCCCGCGCTATGCAGCGCGCCTCGCGAGCTTCCGGCGACACATCGTCAGATGCTGCAGGACAGGTTGGAGCCCCCAACCAAGATGCACGCTGCGGTGGCGGTGACGGCTCAATGGCGAGAGGGTCAGCCCCGGGCATATCGCATGTTGGCTGGTTGTCATCAAAGGAGACGTACGTCGCCGCGAGCATCACACCCGTGCCCAAGGGGAGGGTTCGGATGAGGGTGCCGACATCTCCAATCTCCTCCTCCAGCATTGGTTCAACCTCCTCATCCAGGGGGTCTGCCACATGCAATGCGAGGTGCTCCAATTCCATGGCCCAAGAGTTGGGCAAGCAGCCCGTACGCCACAAGCAACGCTGGATGGTGCGCGGGCTGATGCTAAACCATTACGTTAGCATCTACAACGCCTCTGTCATCTTCGTCCAGACACTCTCACGGTGCACCGTGCTGGCGCTGCAGGTCAAGTTCCACACTGCCACGACCTTCCGTAGGAGCTTCCCTCGGTAGCGGGTATTCAGGGTCGAGATGATTCCCTGATCGAGTGGTTGGGTGAAGCAGGTGGTATTGTGGGGGAGGTAGACCACCCGCAAATTGCTGAGGCATCGGGTCCTGAAGCCGAAGAGGTCCTCGGAGCGCACGGTATTGCCGAGCAAGGTGTGGCTGCTTGCGTTGTCGACGAGAACCACGATGGAGCGCTGCTCAGCGAACATCGCTGCATTTATCTTCCCCATAAAATTGGTGAACAACTGCAAGGATAAACGCATGCGGAAATAGTAGCAATCAATGTGCTCGTGTGTACTACCTCTATCGTTATCTCTGAGCTGAGTATTTTCCTCAAGTAGTATCCTTCAACTGCAAGGGTGATGATATAGTACTGAAGGGAAGTAGAGAAATGTATAGGGCAGAAAACACTTTTCAGGTAACGAAAAATCTGAACCAACGGAGACATGCATATAACCAAGTGCACGGCCAACGAGTTTGACTCTCCGCACTTCCTACCACAAGCTTCTCACAACACAAGGGAGTAATTTTCTATGGAAGGAGCATTTACACTGAGGGAAAAAACGTCCGGATGTTTGGCACTAAGTTGGGTTTTTAGGCTTTGAGACTACTGTATGGTAAACCTGCAAGATGCACGGTGGTACACGTTGGGAGAGGCACAAAGTGGATGCGTTCACTGCACTGAGAACTAGATTAGTACATTGGATCTAACTCATACTCCAAAAGATATACAACGAGTACATCCGGACAGTTTTTTCCTAGGACAAAGAGCAAACTTCCTAACAACGTTTCTAGTACCTAGTCCACCTACTCTTGGCGTTGATCACCATCCACACCCTCCTAGGCATGTTATCTATGTGGTTAGTGCAGACCTTTGCATGAAGCTTCTCGCACTCTTCCTTGACCCACCATTTTGCATAAGGGGGTGAGCACAAGGAAAATTGCGAAGTATTTGAGCGTATGCATAAGTATTGTGCACGAATTCAGATTGAATGTAATCTCTGAGACTAGCCAAGCCGAAGGGTGTCCAAAGATGCCATTAGTTGAATGGTCTTGGCTTATCATGGGTTGTTTTCGTCGAATCAGAGTAAGGTGAAATCACGTATAGAGTGGCAAAATCTAGCATAACGCCACGAAACTTAGGGTAACAGAGCACGGTCGATTGAGCATCCTTTCATTGTTAGAATCATGTTAAATCCGCGAGTCTAGTGACAGTGCATCAGTTGAAGAAGTCTCGACTGTTTGGAAGAATATCAGGGTTGAGGTCTGGTGAGGAAGAGGGGCATCCAGAGCTACATATCCATGCTCTCCGAGCATTCCAAGCCTAGGTAGGGAAAATGACATGGAATGCCTTGGAGAGCATAAGTATGTTGCGCTGGAGTGACCCTTTTTCTCACCAGACCTCAATCCAGATATTCTTCCCAAACATTCGAGGTTTCTTCGACTGCTGCCCCGTCACTAGACCGCGTATTTTAACATGGTTCACACAGTGAAAGGATGTTCAGTCGACCGTGCTCTGTTACCCTAAGATTCGTGGCGGGAATGCTAGATTTTGCCACTCTATTCGTGATACCCATGTAATACGTACAGGGCTGGTCATCCAGCCTTTCTTGTTGGCTTAGCAGTAGCAGAGGGGCTCGGGGTCGAAATTGGGGCGGAAGCAGGTGGGGCGAGCATGCTTGTGAATAATAAGGGGGCGGAACATCGTGCTGCATCAGCGTTACACAAAAGGCCAACCGTGACCCGCTCCTTGGGCGCCTTCCCTCCTGCAGGGGAGTCAGCAGAGTGCGTGTACATGAACTTAGGCAGAATGTTGATGTACAATGCCGTCTCGTCAAAGTTGAAGGCATCGCGAGGAGAGACCCCGAGGTACATCAAAGGCGTGGCAAGTTGACCTTGCACGTGTTCACAACATCAGATCCTGGTCCGCGCCTCCCTTTCTGCTTAACGCAGCGGATGCCCATACGACGAAGGGCACGACGAACCCATCCAAGGGAGCAATGAAATTTGGAGCGGGCAATGCTGCCGCACGAGCCATGGTTTCCGCTTGCTCACGGATACCTCCTGCGTCAGGGGGATGCCGGCTGGTCCAGCACGAGTAATCCACACGCGGAGTTCAGCCTCAAGCTCGGAAAAGCGGCTGCCTCGGACACGGAATGCAGCGGTGGGGGTGCTGCCATCGGTCCACTTGGCTTCCATGCGCAACACCTTGCGATGGTGCTTCGATCCGGGCAGAGCCCGAAACGAGTGAAGCACCAGCGAGCAATATCCTCCAGCGTGAGGTGGTCATGCTCTGTTGTACGCGCAAATGCTGCGCTTAACAGCTAAAGGGAGCTGGTGCGACGGTGACTCTAGGCATGGTGAACTTACTAGGGAGAGCAGATAGGCACGGAGGAAGCTGGCTGGAAGTGATTTTGCCCTCCCTTTTACAGTGACACTGTATGTCGCGGCTGAATGCCAAATTTCAGCCGTGGTGGGGCATTGTCGAAGCGCGTTAAAAGGCAGTGTCGGGAACATTCATCTTTTTTACAGAACTCGAGTTCTAGCCGACCAGTGCTCGGTTCGATTTGTCCTATCGAGTGTAATTTAGCCCCGTTACAGGTTAACGTGAAACGATTTGGTTTTTGCAGTTTCTGGACTTGGGGTCGATCCAGCAGATCAACTGCCAAACACGCCTTGCGCTTCGACGGCTTACAGCGTGACAACGGATCTTGACAGCAACAGGGTGGCGGTGGTGCCGCCATGTTTGTTTTTGTGGGCAGGTTTTTTCCTAATTTGATAGCTGTTTATTGTATTCTCCCCGGTTTATCACAAGAGGC
>BQMB01000744.1:0-128573 GCA_027943415.1 Closterium sp. NIES-67 | reverse complement strand
TCGCTCTTCCCCACTGCGCCTGATGGAGCTCGGCCCCACGTGCGCCAACACGCTGCTGGTACAGCGGGCCCACATGGGGCGAGAGGCTCACACGCCTTATCCCGTCCTCACACTCCTCATCTGCCCGTTCCTTCCCCCCTGCCGCATTACCTAGTCACAGCGCTCTAGACGGAGTGCTGCCCCACGTGTGCCAACATGCTTCTGGTGGAGCAGGTCCACATGGGCGAGAGGCTCACACGCCTTATCCCGTCCTCACACTCCTCATCTGCCCGTTCCTTCCCCCCTGCCGCATTACCTAGTCACAGCGCTCTAGACGGAGTGCTGCCCCACGTGTGCCAACATGCTTCTGGTGGAGCAGGTCCACATGGGGCGAGAGGCTCACACGCCTTATCCCGTCCTCACACTCCTCATCTGCCCGTTCCTTCCCCCTGCCGCATTACCTAGTCACAGCGCTCTAGACGGAGTGCTGCCCCACGTGTGCCAACATGCTTCTGGTGGAGCAGGTCCACATGGGGCGAGAGGCTCACACGCCTTATCCCGTCCTCACACTCCTCATCTGCCCGTTCCTTCCCCATGTGACTTTGCAGGGTGTTTTTGAGAATTCTCCTCCTGCATTCTCAAAAACACCCTGCATTATTCCCTCCTCATCTGCCCGTTCCTTCCCGTTCATCTGTGACTAGGGCGTCTAGAGCGCTGTGACTAGCCCGTTCCTTGCCCGTTCATACCGCATTACCTTGTCACAGCGCTCTAGACGGAGTGCTGCCCATGTGTGCCAACATGCTTCTGGTGGAGCAGGTCCACATGGGGCGAGAGGCTCACGTTGTCTCCCCTTTCCTTTCCCCCTACCACCACCGCCATCACATCACCTTTCATCAGCGCCTAGATGGAGTTCTGCCCCACGTGCGCCAACTATGCTTTCTGTGAGCATGGACGCAGGCCCACATGGGGCGAGAGGCGCGCTTCTTCTGCCAGACATGCCCCTACGTGTATGGCATAACGAGAAAGGTGAGTGTGACAGTATAAGAAAGGTGAGTGTGACAGTACAAGAAAGGTGATTGCTGAGGCACGGGTCTTCTGCCAGACATGCCCCCCTGTCTTGGCATGACACGAGGAAGGTGAGTGATTGCATCACACGAGACAATGCTTGTCAACCGTGCTCAACGTGCCCCCCTATGTCTCATGTTCCCCTGTCTGCGGCATCACCAGGAAGGTGAGTGTGACAGTATCAGAGAGGTGGCTTTAAGAATGATAAAAAACACTCTGCAGAATCAGAGAGGTGGCTTTAAGAATGATAAAAAACACTCTGCAAAATCAGAGAGGTGGCTTTAAGAATGATAAAAAACACTCTGCAAAATCAGAGAGGTGACTCTTGAGGCGCGATTCCTTTGCCAAGCATGCCCCCCCTATGTCTGTGGCGTCATATGAAAGGTGAGTCTGCTTATACGTGCCCCTATGTCGACGGCATCACCAGAAAGGTAAGTCTGCTCGGACATGCCCCCATGCCGTCTGTCTTCTGACAGACATGCCCCTATGTCCATGGCATCAGACGAAAGGTGAGTCTGCTGAGGCGTGCCCCTATGCCCTATGTCTATGGCATTACGCGGGAGGTGAGTCTTCAGGGGTGGAGGACGAGCTGGGTGGGACACACTTAATGTAACTTCACTAGCTATACTCCCTTCCATTTATGTTTCTCCAACCCATATCCCCCTCAATCTAGAGTTCTTAGGGGCATGCCTCCCCTCCAACCCGGCAGCTGGTGGTGCCAAGGGAGGTGGATGACGTGTTGGGAGAGGATTGAGTGATGTGTTTCTCAAGATGTATGATTGATTCTCTTCATCTTCCCCCACCCATCCCCTCTCCCACTCGATATATAGATTTCAAGGCGGCAACTGGTGGTGCAGAAGGAGGTGGATGATGTGTTGGGAGGGGAAGACGCATGGAAGAATGTGGACAAAACCGAAGGTACGCGTGTGTTACAGAAGCTGCACAATGTGGCAGTTTTTTTTTTTTTTTTTTTTTTTTTTTTTTTTTTTTTCCATGCACGAAAACCAGGCCAGCAGGCTGTGCAGTAGCATCTCTAGGCGATATATGGCATCAGATGTTTATGCTTGTATTTGTTTCATCTTCGTTTCTGTGTGCTATGTGCAGCTTCGTGTCCCAAGTGTGGCCATTCACAAGCCTTCTTCATGCAAATTCAGACTCGATCAGCTGATGAGCCCATGACTATATTTTACAAGTGTTGCAACATGAGATGTGGCTACAGATGGAAAGAGGGATAGTGTCCTGAACTGTGTTTATACCGAACGACGCGCTTCATTCTGCTGGCCTGTACAGTACAGTAACGTGAAATCTCAATGGCTGCTTCGTTGTTCCTAGATTCACGGACGTCCCGCACATTTCGGCCAATAGAAGACACCCCTTGAATCTCGGTTTGCTTTGCGAATTTGACTATCTGTTCGCAACGCTTCGCATACCTTATCAGCCGCACGCGAAAATCCACCTGTGGTTCGCGATAGCTAATCTGGCGGACAACCTGGGTCCCATCCGAACCAAATTGCTTGTGCCTTCTGCAGCCACCACGCAGGTTTTTCGCGAATTCCCGAGCCTTCGACAAATACTTCCAAGCCAAACCTACAATCAAACGAACAATTTGGGTTGGTTCAAAATCTTTTCAGGCTCTCCGGACCTCATTCCTAGCTTCACTCCGCCTGCTTCGCCAATCTCGCCTTGCCCCGCTTGGTTCGGCCCAGATAATTCGCCACTGCCTGCGCCTCGGCAATTCCTTGGCGGCAATTAGGTCCAGGGGCGCAGAAATTGTTGATGGATGCATTTCGTATTTTGCGCCCCCCCTCCCCACACCAGCTACCCATCCATTCTCCCCTCGCCTCATCTCTCTCGAATCTCGATTCTTCTGGGCACCCCTTCTGCTGTATACAGGTTGTTGGAGGGCAGGGCAGAGAGGGAGCTTGAGATTCCAGATTTCCCTGCTGGCGCAGGTGGACCTCCCAGTGGGCTGCCAGTGGTGGGCTTTCCTGCTGAGCAGGTTTCTTGGTGGATCCGTGGCTTGAAATCGCAGCCAAGAGATTCCCTTCCCAGCGGCGATTTCACATCCCTTCAGTTCGTCGGATTATCGCCGGCTTAGTCCTCTCGCCTGCGTCGTTCGGCGTGCTGCGGTGAACACTCGCCGCCGCGGTTCAGCAGGACGCGGTTCGCCATAGTGCAGATTTGCCGTGCCGCGATCTGGACAAGCCAGTTGCGCATTCTCGCGGCCGGATTTGCACATCTCGCGGCGCATTGCACGGAGAGGGAAGCATGGCGCGTATGCGCGGATCCGCGTCGATCCAAGTGCTGCTCGTTCTCCTCGCGCTGCTCGTCTCGCCATCTCTAGCCAAGACCCCGTCGCCTCCCCCTCCCAAGAAATCCCCGCCCTCTCCGCCGCCAGTACCGGCGCCTTCTCCGGCGCCCATTCCTTCCCCCGCCCCAACCCCCGCGCCTTCCCCAACTCCCGCACCCTCCCCAACGCCCGCACCCGCGCCCGCCTCTATCGCTCCGCCCATTCCTCCCCCTGTCCTCGCCCCGCAACCCGCACCCACACCCGCTCCCACCCCGTCTGCCCCCCCGTTCCCCCTCCCGCGCCTCCCCCCGAGATCTCCCCGCCAGTGGCTCCCCCGGTTCTTCCCCCCGCGCCGCCGCCAGTTGTCGGAGCCCCGCCAGAAATCCCCCCACGGGATGCCGCTCCTCCCTCGGAGGCAGGGCGCGGGGAAGCCCCTCCGCCAGAGGCAGGGCGCGGGGAAGCCCCTCCGCCAGAGGCAGGGCGCGGGGAAGCCCCTTCGCCAGAGGCAGGGCGCGGGGAAGCCCCTCCGCCAGAGCCAGGGCGCGGGGAAGCCCCGCAGCCGGCGCTGTTTCCCCCGCCGCAGGGTGTGCAGGGGAATGACTACATGCCCGTCGATGACTACGCCGATTTCGTGCGCTCGCTGACTCCGCCGCCTCCGCCGGCGCCCGCGCCGTCGAGCGGGCTGAGCGGAGGCGCGATCGCGGGAGCGGTGATCGGAGTGATTCTGGGAGTCGGCGTTCTGGCGTTCGTCATCTGGATCTGCGTTCAGCGGTCGCGAAATGCCGCTCGTACTGCGGGGCGCGGCGGTTACGGCGACGTGAACTTGTAACTCTTTCGTTTCGCTGAGCTTCGCGGAGGGTGTCGCGAATCGAGAAATGCCCCGTTATGAGATTCTTCGTTTGGTGGCATTGTGTTCGGATCGTCGAAATGAAAAACAGTGAGTTGCGGCACGGGTGTAGTGCCGTCCTGGATTCATTCGGAACGAAGCAGCGTCAGATCTGCTTGTAGCGGGTATTTCTAGTGGTGGGACATTTCTAGTGTGACATTGCTAGTGGGATATTGTTTACTGTAGCTTCGCAGGTATTTTCGTTGTCGTGTGCCCTGCTGAACATCAAAGTCAAAATTCAAGTGTTAAACAAAGTACAACCAAATCACGAAGGGAATCCACCAGGCTGCATTTATCTAAAACCTAAGCTGCCTTCCCCCCTCTTCCTTCCCCTCCCCCTCTTCCTTCCCCTCGCCCTCTCTTTCCCGTGCGTCCCTCTGTTCTCACCTTGCACTCTCTCCGCCTGTCGATTAACTCCGCTGGGCCTCCGCTTGTCCCTGGCCTCCCGTCCTCTCTCTCGTGCTCTCTCGCTCTCCCCCCCCCACCCCCCTAAATTCTCTCGCTCTCGCATCTCTCCCTCCTCCCTTCCTGCTCATCCCACTTCTCTCATTCGCGTACCTTGTTGAGCCCACTCTTCTCCAACACTCCATCGCTTCCTTCCTCTCCCACCCTTAACTACCTCCCTGGCCCCCTCCCTCCCTCCCTCCCTCCCTCCCTCACTGCCCCACAAGTCCCCTTCCCTCCCTCCCTCCCCCCTCCCTCACTGTCTCACTGCCTCCCTGCTTCCCTGCTTCCCTCCCTCCCTCCCTCCCTGCCCCCCAGTCATTCTTCCTGCCTCACTGCTCCACTGCCCCACTGCCTCACTGCCTCCCTGCCTCCCTGCATCCATCCCTTCCTGACTCCCTGCATCCCTCCCTACCTACATTTCAGCCCCCCTGCTCCCCTCTTCCCCTTTGCCCCCCCAGCATCCATCCATCCATATGTTTCTCCCGCTCTCGGTCTATCTTCCCCTCACGTCTTGCCTCCCTCCCTCCTGCTTTACTTCCTTGCCCTCACTCTCTCTTCTCTCTCCTCCCCCCCCTCCCCGCTGCTCACATACTCCATCTCCCTCACTCACTCTCTGCCTCCCTTCGTAACTCTTTTCACCACGGAGTCTTTCGCCCTTGGATGATCTTATGCCTCGGATGGTCACATGCCATTGCTGCTAACTGAAGTCTCTAATAATTTACCTTTTGGCAACTCAAAAGTTACCGCTGCTGGCTGAAGTATGGTTGCAGTCCTTGACAATAGATTACAAGCAAGAGTTACGTGCGTTAGGGTCAGAGCATCACACATGGCTTGGCTTGTATTGGTTGGATCCATAACATTCAAGTGGTACATTGGCACTGCTGACTTTACATGGGCTGTTCTCGTGGCGCTTGGGACGAACATAAAGGCTCTTAGCGTTGAGCTTAGAGAGAGATTTGAGGGTATGGGAAGAGCTTTTTAACAAGGTTCTGACTTTCTTGCCTCCTTTGGACAATGCGTCGAAACAGCTCACTACCAGTGGAGCTCTCTGTACCGAGAAACATTCTTCCCAGGCGCGGCTGTGGTCTGCTTGGGCTTGCGTGTACAGTATCTGGCTCACTGGCCCACACGTATTGGCTAGAACGGTGTCTCGCCTGGCGCCAGCAGTGGCTGACTCGGCGCAGCGCAGGGCAACCTTTGCACTGTAGCTTGTGGGGGAGCTGGGGGCTTGACGAATCACAGCTGTCGCCACCGTCAGCAACGGAACAGACGGGTGCAGCTGCATGCGTGGATCCGTTGGGAATTTTGTCCCCAATTCCATGGCCAGCATGTTTTACACCGAGCCAAAACAGTCCTTAACGATTTCAACCGCGATGAACACCTCCAATCTCCAGCGGAGAGTGGGTCAGAGTGTGGCCGAGTGGGGCAGGAAATTTTATGCTGAACAGGGTGTCAGACATCCACATCCGAGTTCGAGCCAAATAAACTTGAACAGGCGAAGTCGTGGGTTCTCCCATGATGTCTTCGCAAATTTTCCATCTCCGGCTTCGCAGAAGCCATTCGGCGCAACACGAAACTGCTTTCGCAATCGCCATTGTCGTCGTAAATCGAAAGCCCCTGCATTCGCCCTCGTCTCCTCAATCAAGTTCAACTTGATTTTTCTTGGAATTTATTTCGGGTACAGGGAAACATAAATGCCCCCCCTTCGGCCATGCCGCCGTAGTCAGGAACGAGGCCAGAGAGATTACGCATACCGCCACAGCTTCTCTTGTTTACTTCGTTTTCTGGGTCTCCAGAACATACACCAGGTGCAACGGTCTGCTAGAATCCCATTTCCCATTTTAGTCGTGAAGAATGCACATTAGTTAGATGCTGGCGCGCGCCGTGCGCCAATAGTTTCCACGAGTACTTTCAACCCAATCTCCTGGTATCTCCCCCAGGTATACATACATTCGATATAGCAGCTCCTAAGTCACGGCTGGCATTGCATCTTTTGGTACTCACGACGCCACTAATTTATTCTAGGTACCGAAACTTAGGTAGTTAAAAAGTCGCTGACCGAGACGCCATGATGCACCCGAAGCGCGGCGCAGGCTTTAAGCGCGTCAGCCACGGCGACTCGCTCGTGCGAGCGCTTCTCGCGGCGCTCGCCTCCTTCCTCGCCGCAGCGTTCATCTGCGTCGTTCTCATCCTCGCTACAGGCGCATCCGTTACCATCTTCCCCGTTCCGCCCGTTGTCGTCGCAAAGAAGGCGGCGGAAGCGCAAGGCGGCGGCTCCGCGGGAGGCGCAGGGGCGGCGGCGGGGGAGGCGGGCGGAGCAGCCGCAGGGGGAAGCGGAGGGGCGAACGTGCCGTTTCTGTCGGATTTCGATTTATCGAAGCCGATTGTAGGGGGGCCGGAGACGAAAAAGCAGACTATTGATGAGGCGGATTTCAACCACGGGGAGGCTGTTTACCAGGTGCAACTATTCTTTTCTAGCTAGTAAACGAGTCCAGTTTTCGTATGGCTCGTGAAGCCGAGTCCATTTTTGGGTCGCTATGCAGTGATTCTGTATGGTTTTACGGGTCTTTGCAGAAGGATTAATAGAAGGATTCATAGACGAATAATATTTTGTTGTTTTTTTACCGTCTCTAGACTTCGACTGTAGACAACAAGCTGAATTAGGCATTTTGGGCAGGCCGACATAAGAGCCCTTGTATGCATTTCGGCTTAGGATTCAAGGCGACGTGAGGCTAGACATATTAGTTAGTGTAACCGAGAAACCGATTTTTCGCCAATCTTCGTCCCCCATTTCCCCCCCTCGAGACGCACCTAGCCAAGCGCAATGGGATGATGGGCGAGAGCCAACCAACGCCTCCGGCCTTTCCTCCCCCCCTTTCCCCCCTTCCCCCCCTTTCCCCCCTTCCCCCCCTTTCCCCCCCCCCCCTTTCCCCCCTTCCCCCCCTTTCCCCCCTTCCCCCCCCTCTCTCCTCCCCCCTCCCCCTTAACCACCCCCCTTCCCCCGCACCCCTCCCTTCGAGGTGCACCTAGCCAGGCGCAATCCTGCCACGCCTAACCTGCGATTCCGCTGCTCTCTGAGAAAGATGTATTAAGACCATTCGAGATGCGCCTAGCCAAGCGCAACGAGATGAAGGGCGGAATCCAACTCCCCCGGGCTTTCTGTTGAGACGTCTCAAAATCCGTGGTTAAGTAGGTTAGTCTTTGAGACGTCTCAAAACGAATCCAACCTCTCCAGGCTTTCCCTTTCCCCCACCCCTTCCCCCCCTTGGTCAACAACGCCTCTCCCCCCCTCTCCCGTCCCCTCTCCCGCCCCCTCTCCCGCCCCCTCTCCCCACTTCCCCGCACCCCCCTGTACCCAGATGCACCTAGCCAGGCGCAATGAGATGATGGGCGGAAGGAAGTAGGCCCAAGCCAATACCGCTCCCCCCAATCCCCCTTCCCCCTACCCTCCCCCCTCCCCCAGATGCACGTGGCCCAGCGCAGCGAGATGATGGGCGGAAGCAGGCCCAAGCCGCCCTACCGCGGATGGAACGCGGGGAAGGTGGGGGCAGGGGGAAGGGCAGGGGGGGAGGGCCGGGGGGAAGGGCAGGGGGGGAGGGCAGGGGGGGAGGACAGGGGAGGAGGGCAGGGGGGAAGGGCAGGGGGGGATGGCAGGGGGGGAGGGCAGGGGGACAGGGCAGGGGGGGAGGGCAGGGGGGAAGGGCAGGGGGGAAGGGCAGGGGGGGATGGCAGGGGGGGAGGGCAGGGGGGAAGGGCAGGGGGGGAGGGCAGGGGGGGATGGCAGGGGGGAAGGGCAGGGGGGGATGGCAGGGGGGGAGGGCAGGGGGACAGGGCAGGGGGGGAGGGCAGGGGGGAAGGGCAGGGGGAAGGGCAGGGGGGGATGGCAGGGGGGGAGGGCAGGGGGGAAGGGCAGGGGGGGAGGGCAGGGGGGGATGGCAGGGGGGGAGGGCAGGGGGGGATGGCAGGGGGAAGGGCAGGGGGGGATGGCAGGGGGGGAGGGCAGGGGGACAGGGCAGGGGGGGAGGGCAGGGGGGAAGGGCAGGGGGGAAGGGCAGGGGGGGATGGCAGGGGGGGAGGGCAGGGGGGAAGGGCAGGGGGGGAGGGCAGGGGGGGATGGCAGGGGGGGAGGGCAGGGGGGGATGGCAGGGGGGGAGGGCAGGGGGGGATGGCAGGGGAGGGGAGAAAAGTGTGGGAGGGGGGAAGGAGGCCCAAGCCGCCCTACCGCAGATAGAAAATGGGGAAGGTGGGGGCAGGGGGAAAGGACAGGGGGAAAGGACAGGGGGAAGGGCAAGGGGGAAGGGCAGGAAGGGGGGGGGCGGGGGGACGGGGGAGGTGGTCAGGGGACGGGGGAGGTGGTCGGGGGACGGGGGAGGTGGTCAGGGGACGGGGGAGGTGGTCGGGGGACGGGGGAGGTGGTCAGGGGACGGGGGAGGTGGTCGGGGGATGCGGATGGAGTCCAGGGAGGGGGGGAGGGGGAGAGATCAGATGGGCCTGTATGAAAGGAAGGATTGAGGGAAGGGTATGGTGGTATGAGGGGAAGGGTATGGTGGTATGAGGGGAAGGGTGTGATGGTTTTTGAGTCGACTCAAGAGCAGGGTATGTATGGTGGTATGAAGAATTGAGTTGAGAGATCAGAGTGTTTCTGTCGCCTTTGTACACATTCCCATTTTCCTCAAGTGCATGTTATATTTTTGAGGCGCCTCAAAAATAGTTATATTGCCCCTAATCCGCCTTCCTGTTTTCTTCGGACATAATTCCAGTGAGCGCAATTAGGACGACAGTTCCAGTTGGAACTGCGCTCACTGGCTGGAACTGTGTCGGAAGATCTCCTTCCTCGTAAGTTTCTTTCGTTTTCTCCCTTCTTTGTTATTCTCTTAATCGCAGGTGGTGAAGGAAGTCTTTCTCTCGCCCATGTATGCGTCTTTATTTAATTCTTTAACTCCTATTCTGATTTTGTTCACTGTACCCCGATCCACAGGTGAAGGAGGTCTTTCTCTCGCCCGTGTATCCATTTGATTTTTCACCTATAGCGTTATCGATACACCTATAGTGTTCTCTCTTCACTGTACCCCGATCCACAGGTGAAGGAGGTCTTTCTCTCGCCCATGTATCCCTGCAGGCGCCAGCAGAAGCTTGCTAGGAGGGGCGAGGCCGCTTGGGTGAGAACTGGCTTATATGGGGGATGGTCAGATGCTTATATGGGGTATGGTCAGATGCTTATATGGGGTATGATCAGATGCTTATATGGGGTATGGTCAGATGCTTATATGGGGGATGGTCAGATGCTTATATGGGGTATGGTCAGATGCTTATATGGGGTATGGTCAGATGCTTATATGGGGTATGGTCAGATGCTTATATGGGGTATGGTCAGATGCTTATATGGGGTATGGTCAGATGCTTATATGGGGTATGGTCAGATGCTTATATGGGGTATGGTCAGATGCTTATATGGGGTATGGTCAGATGCTTATATGGGGTATGGTCAGATGCTTGTATGGGGTATGGTCAGATGCTTATATGGGGTATGGTCAGATGCTTATATGGGGTATGGTCAGATGCTTATATGGGGTATGGTCAGATGCTTATATGGGGTATGGTCAGATGCTTATATGGGGTATGGTCAGATGCTTATATGGGGTATGGTCAGATGCTTATATGGGGGATGGTCAGATGCTTATATGGGGGATGGTCAGATGCTTATATGGGGTATGGTCAGATGCTTATATGGGGTATGGTCAGATGCTTATATGGGGTATGGTCAGATGCTTATATGGGGTATGGTCAGATGCTTATATGGGGTATGGTCAGATGCTTATATGGGGTATGGTCAGATGCTTATATGGGGTATGGTCAGATGCTTTTATGGGGTGCAAATTGACCGTCTCACCTCGTGTATCCCTGCCAGCGCCAGTAGAAGCTTGCCAGGAGGGGCGAGGCCGCTTGGGTAAGACCGGATCTATCAATTGATCAATTCGTCCATAGTATATGGGGTTGCCTTATATAGGGTATAAGCAGTCAGCCCGTGCACTGGAATACCTTGTCCCGGTGACCTGCTGCACTCCCTTGGATAGCCATGCCCCTCTGAGCCTCCCAGTGCTTTTGAGGCGCCTCAAAAGCACTCCCTTGGATAGCCATGCCCCTCTGAGTCTCCCAGTGCTTTTGAGGCGCCTCAAAAGCACTCCCTTGGATAGCCATGCCCCTCTGAGTCTCCCAGTGCTTTTGAGGCGCCTCAAAAGCACTCCCTTGGATAGCCATGCCCCTCTGAGCCTCCCAGTGCTTTTGAGGCTCCTTCTTTTCGTTTCCGTTGGTGAACTTTGAGTCGACTCAAAAGTCTCCCACAACCTAATTCGTTGGTGAACTTTGAGTCGACTCAAAAGTCTCCCACAACCTAATTCGTTGGTGATCTTTGAGTCGACTCAAAAGTCTCCCACAACCTAATTCGTTGGTGAACTTTGAGTCGACTCAAAAGTCTCCCACAACCTAATTCGTTGGTGAACTTTGAGTCGACTCAAAAGTCTCCCACAACCTAATTCGTTGGTGATCTTTGAGTCGACTCAAAAGTCTCCCACAATCTAATTCAAGTTTTTGTGTGTCTGTTTCTCATATGCCCCTGCTTCGGTGGCCTTTCCACAAGCCAATGTGCCTGTTACCATCTGACCGAGCTTGATGCATTTTAATCCCCTATTTGACTCCCCTGTTACAATTGGCAGTGGATTTGTAACGTTGCGAAGATTCGCCGCAACCCGCATCCCATTATCTACAGGTACAGTACGCTCACAGGTATACTATTATCTACATGTACAGTCATGTCTACAGGTGTAGTGGCTTTTGCAGGTGTTATATATTTTTTGCAAAGGCCCTCAAGAACCTTGCCTTTCATGATATAATGGTAATTTTCATTACCATTATCTTTTGACTCTCCAATCCTGCCATCTGCAACGCCGTCACAACAGCCACTCCCATGTCAAATGCCTAATCAAACCTTACTTTCTCCTCCCGCCTACTTTTCTCATCTATTCAATTATAATTTTTAATTGTTTTCATCGTGTTATTCATATTGATTTTGCCGTTGTCTCGAGGACGAAATGCAACCCCCAGAAAATTCCGATGTCTCCAAGCTGTCCCCAAGCTGGGGGTTGCAAGCTGCCCAGGTTGTTCATAAATCTTCCCCAATCTGCCCCACTCCCCTTTTGATCCCCATTCCCACCGTTCCAGCATAGGCGCAGTGAGCCTAGACTTTGAAGATGTGGCTGCGCGAAAGTTCAAGGCAACTTCCTTCATCATCAACCCGTTCCTGGAGGCTCGGACCAAGGCTCAGATCGCCAAGCGGGGGCACCTGCGCCACGTCAGCGTGGGCGTCGGCGCGGCCAATCAGATCGAAGCACTGCGCAAGGCTGCGCCTACTAAGGAGTTTCTCACCCTGCACACCATTATGAAGGAGCTCAACCACACACATATCGACATTCTCAAGGTGGGTCTTGGGCCCCGCCCGATGCACTCTCGTCGTCCACATGTATTCGGTTGGCTTCACGCAAGGCTGCGCCAACTAAGCAGTTTCTTACCTTGCGTACAATTATGATGGAGCTCAACCACACGCATATCGACATTCTCAAGGTGGATTGGGTTGGGAGGATGTGGTGGATGTGCATGATATCAGGTGGGTCTGCCGAGGAACTTTAAAGCCGTTGACCCAAATTGCAGAAATTGTGTTTCAAGATTATTAACCTTGAACACCCCCGAGCGGTAACCCAGTACCACAAAGCGAGAATTGCAATTGAATTCGCAGCCCAAAACGACGGGGTTCAGAAGAAGCGCCACCCCCAACATATTCCGCACGAACCCCCGAGTCCCGACACACCTGGCAATTGAGCAGCATGAAACTTGAAAGCGCGTGCATACAATTTGGGACTTTCGGAGAGCAAAACCCAGCCCACAGTCGAGCCCTGCGGGGCGTGTTCAACACAATTATGTCGTTGCGTTGCAGTAGTAACCTACTACGGAAGAACGACACAGATAATTTCGTGGCAAATGATAAAACCGACAAAACCAGGAAACAAGGATTGGAACGGAGCAATAAATCACGCCCCTGACAAAGAAACCCCTTTCGCACGCGCCACATACAGTCCGTGCCGTGCGCCGCTCTGAACAGGTATTCTTCCCCCACTCCCCCTTGCGCCTTGCGCGCCCCACCGCTTTCCCTTTCCCCATCCTCGTAGCCATTAAGCGTTAGGGTGGGCTGCAGCGAAGAGGAAAAACTTTAGCAAAAAGAGTGACAGTAGGTAAATTAATACCACTGTTAAAAACCGAGAATTCGAAGTCACCGCTTTCCCTTTCCCCATCCTCGATTTCCCCCAGTCGCCGTTTGCGAATGTTTTGGTTCTGTCATAATTTTTATGCTCGTTTTGATTGGTTTTCGTAGTGTGCTGTGTTCGCCCGCTCTTGCCACCCTCACACCACTACTCCACGCCCCTGTTCTTTCTCCAGCTCAACTTTTTGCCTGGTTCATCTTTATTAATGTTGTACGTTTTGGGTCAACGGCTTTAAACGCTGCATACAATTATGAAGGAGCTCAACTACACGCATATCGACATTCTCAAGGTGGGCCTTGGGGTAGTATTCACAACCAAGGTTAGCCTTGCGCAAGGCGGTGCCAGGCAGCTAAGGAGTTTCTGACGCTGCGTACTATAATGAAGGAGCGGCTGAACCGGATCTAACCACACTCATATTGACATTCTCAAGATGAGTGGGTCGTTGTCACTCATGGTTTTGGGAAGAGCGGCAGTACACAGTAGATCGCTTGAGCAAAAAGAAAGAGACTGTTGGATCCGGTTTGGCAAAAAGAAAAAGAGTGTTAGATCATAGGCAAGAAAATTGCTCGAATCTTCCACCTCAACATCTTCTACCCTGTTTCTTGCAGTTCGACTGTGAGCGCTGTGAGGAGGCGGTCATTCCCGACTTGGTGCAGTTCTTTGGCAGGCAGCAAGCCTTTGCCCCGTCTCATGCCATCCCACTCATTTTATTCGCTCTCATTCTGTTTCGTCTTCCCGATTCTATTTACAGATCGACTGTGAGCGCTGCGAGGAGGCGGTTATTCCCGACTTGGTGCAGTTCTTTGGCCGGGAACAGGCCCCTGCAAGCCAAATTATCCTCGAGATTCACCAGTAAGTGCGCTGACTTTTGAGCCGACTCAAAAACAGACTTGGTGCCGTTCGTTGGCTTAAAAGTGAGCAGGCCCCTGCAAGCCAAATTTTCCTCGAGATTCACCGGTAAGTGCAATCACGCCTAATTTTAGGCGCCTCAAAAACAGACTTGGTGCAGTTCTGCGGCCGGGAGCAGGCCCCTGCAAGCCAAATTATCCTCGAGATCCGCCAGTAAGTGCGAATACGCCCTTGGTCTGCTCGTTGGGTGGAATACTTTTGGCACCTCAATATTTGAGTGCAAATACGCCCCCTTGGTTCGCTTGTAAGTGAGATCCCAAGGATTGCCACTCATTGGAGAACCCTTGGTCCACTGGACAGCGAGTGGACGGGACATGCCCCATATTATTGTGTGCGCCCATTTCAAACTTCGCCTCTCATTCCTCTTTCCATCTCATCTACCCCCCCCTACCACATGCTTCAAACTTTCATGCGTGAGGAGTCTATTTTTGAGGCGCCTCAAAAATAAACTTCGCCTCTCATTCCTCTGTCCATCTCATCTAACCCCCCCCCCCCCCCCCCTACCACATGCTTCAAACTTTCTATCCTGCACGCGCCATGTGGTTAAGTAGTTTAGTTTTGAGACGTCTCATAACATTTCATCTACCCCGCCCCACCACATGCTTCAAACATTCTATCCTGCACGTGCCACGTGGGTGGCACAACAGTTTTGAGACGTCTCAAATCTTAACTACTTAACCACCAACATGCTATCCTGCATGCGGCACGTGGGTGACACAACAAAGGTCATGTTTGCTCTACAGGATCTCGGTAACCGCCTCTTCCAGGCAGAGCCTGCTCCATTTTGTAACACACATGTTACCACTTATCTTCTGCCGCTCTCTCTTCTCCCCACCCATCCTCCCCACTAGGACGCACCATGTGGGCTGGACAACCCAAGTCATGTTTGCTCTAGAGGACCTCGGTTACCACCTGTTCTAGGCAGAACCTGCCTTGTAACATATGTTACCACCTTATCACTCATCATCTGCTGATCCTCTCTCCCCACACATCCTCCCCATCAGGACGCACCATGTGGGCCGCACAACGGAAGTTATGTTTGCTCTAGAGGACCTCGGTTACCGCCTGTTCCAGGCAGAGCCTGCCTCCAGTTGTAACACGTGTTACCACCTCTCCTTCGTGCACGAAAAATTTGTGGATCCACAAGTGCCTTATCCGCCTGTATAGGACCTTGGTTACTGCCTGTTACAGGCAGAGGCTGCAAGTTAACATGTGTTACCCCCCCATAAATTCGTGGACCCATAAGTTTTTTATCCACCTGTGTAGGGCCTTGTTTTCTGCTTTATGTAGACACCTTGCCAGCAATTGTAACGTGTGTTACCGCATCTTGTTTGTGGGCTGCACCTGCAGGTGGAGCTTTGGTAAGCTTGGTTGCTTGCAGGTGGAAAATAGGTACTGAGATTGAATTGCACAATGTAGAGTAGGAAACATAGGAAACTTCGGAGTTCATGGTTTCCACATCAACTGTGTATGACCACAATGGTGGAAATGAATGAAGCAGGCCGGGACTCGCAATGGAAGCTGATTAAATTGAGGTGAATGCATTTGGGAATGGAAGGTTATGGATGCTTCATTATACGATTAGTGGATGTACCACCTCAAACTGATAGGTTTGAAGGCAAGGCATCCAATAACGAAAAGCGAGCATTGCTCAAGGGTTGCTACCGAACTGAAGGTCTTGGGCAGTCCATGTATTCCATGCTGAGCCCTGACGTGGCAACCAAACCCTTATAAACGATTTGTTGACGGCTCTGAACGGGCAGCGGGAAACGTTTTCCGACCCGCAAGTGGATGTTAATCGAACGGCTCAGCAGTGTGGATTTTGGTGGGTTTTCCCTCAGACACATCAGCGTCGAAAGCCGACCGACATAATCTAGGATGTTAGCCAATCATATGCCACCAACATCCTGCCTTGTCACAGTTTCGAGACGCAAATGACGTGGTTCTCGTCTCAGCACTTACGCGCTGGTTCGGTTCCAGCTCTGGTTGGATGAACGAGTCCAAACCAGGCTGCCTCAACCAACGAGAGCTGGGCTCCGGTGGTTTGGGCTCAGCCCGAACCGAGCCATCGTGGTTGTCGACGACCTTCGATCTGAATTCCATACTGCTTTCGACAGGAGGGTTTTGTGTGCTTTGTGCTTGAAGTGCTGGTTCGGTCGAGAATTGCCTGATCGAGTTCGTTGGTCCATTTTGCTGAAACCACCATGACCGCATTTCATGGGGCCAGTGTTGCACAGATTCCCCTAGTGACGACAGGTCAGCCAATCAGGGGTCGTCCCCCATTCCATTGCCATGTCATACCCGCACCTCGCACTGGAGCTGGGAACTTCGGATCACCCTTTTGAACCAGCAACCAGTCAGGCCCACACCACGTGGCAGTGTGCACTTGACGCCTCGCAACCCATCTGCAGGAAACCCCACAAAGGCTGGAGGTATGGTCTGGCTCGGCCGTACCTCGCAGCAGGTTATGATACCCCCGTCAGCAGCTTCGGGGAGTTTTGAATAACACCAAGGGTGACACCAATCGGGAGAGGTAGAGGGCTCGCACAGCAAACCCCAAAACGAACAGGCTCGACTGGCCTGGTCCGGAAGAGCTAGCGCCTGGTTATCCTGCCCGACCACAAGCTTTCCCGCATCTTTCACTTCGTCTTCCCCTCAAATCCGCGCCTGTGACTTCCGAACCACCTGTGCGGCGAGTATTGCGAGCCAGGATAAATACGTCGGGCCAATCAGGGGTTCGCTTGATAACCTCGCTCCTGATTGGCGAGAAGTGAACCACCAACAACTGCTTGCTTTCTGCAAGTTTCCCTCGTCCCTCTTTCCTCTCTCTCCTCGCTTCTCCTTGCTTTTCCTTCCTTCCCCTCCTAAAAAGCTGCTGTCTGTGGTTCCTGAATCACCAGAGTTCTGCTGGCTGGCGGGCCCAGGAGAAAGCGAGGTGACGGAGAGGTTTTGATAGGAGATTTGCTTTCCTTCGGATCACTTGTTCTAGTGCAGCCTGTTTCTGCGATGGGTGGTGGTTGCAATGCCAGTCCTGTCACAGAGGCCGAAATTGGCCTAGACGCAGACGCTGATAGCAAATTAGTAAGAGCTGGCCGGCGTAACGGCTAGAATCTCGTTCCAGGTTTGCTAGATACGCCGTTAGGCGTGGAGAGTTCGGTAGGCCGGATTGTGCGAGAGGCGTAAATTCCGTTGTTGGTTTGGGTAAAGTAAAAAAAATCATCGTCGTTATCTGAGACGATGGACAGGACGAGAGAAGCAAGGAAAGGTGATAAGGGTCCCGTGACTACTCCCACCCAGCGTCGGTCGCGGAGCTCCGTTGGGCCAAAAGAGACTCAAGGTAAGATAGATATAGTCTGACCATGTGTGGTCTTTTCCTATAGTCGTTTAGATATCGAGCCCGCTTCTACCTCGCTAAAGCTCAGACAGTTAATGGCGTGGATCTGACGTTTCCTGAACAAGTTGGAAGTCATGATTCGCGTAGGTTAATTAGCACGTGCGAACGACGTCGTCCTTTCTGTCTTATAGTCGCTAGATTCGGTTAGTTCTCTCTGAGCTTCGTGGTCAGTATTTGCGCCATTGGTTACGATAACATACTTTTCTGCGAGAAATGACGACTTTTGTGCTCTTGTCAGTACGTTATCCCCTGTTTTAATTCGAGAAATACCCAGCACGTTTTTACCGTCGATTTCTGTTATAGGGCAAGAATAGTCAGCTGGAACCGGTCAGTTGTCGAGCCGTTGAACCTGGAGTGTGACTGACGTGATGAAACGCCGATAGTTTTAGCCTCCAGTTTTGCTCGGCTGTCGTGTCCGCTTCGTCGCTGCAAAAGGCAGCATTTTCTTCCCTCGGTCCGCTTTAGTAGCATACTTCCTGACTACGTTAGCGATCTGAAGAACGGAGGAGTTGTTACGTACCAGCTTACGTTCTCTGGGATTGAGCGTTAATGCCGTTATCCCAGAGCAGAGATTTGGATCATCATTCTCCGCCGATTTTCCATCGATAATGTCACGGTTTCGTAGATCGGATGAAGTTAACCTATCTTCTGTAGTTGCCAGGCTTTGAACGCTAGGAGCCTCTTTCGCTCGTATTAGCTGCTTCGCTAGTTTCCTACCGTTTTTTAAAGATTTCCACGATAGAAGAAACTGGATTTTCCGCGTCAACTAGCAAGCTCCGGTCGGCGCCTGAGAACCTTCTTTCGAGGGGCCTTTTTCGCGATAGAAGGAGTATATTGGATGAAACTTTAAAGCGTTTCTTACGATCCGTCTTTTTTGAGCTCTTTTAGAACTTTGTCCCTTTTTCACCATTTCTCGTGACCCACGGACAGATGCCGGACATTCCACACCTGACGGGCCTGGCCTCGATAACCACGGCTCAAGAGGAGGAGGAAGCGCAAGAGGTGACACAAGTGCTGGTGTCGAAGGATCCAGTCGATACTCCGTCGACATTGGCAGCGGGAATAATACAGGAGCTGGTTCTAACGCGTACCACGCCACGGGATCTAATAGCCGGAAGCGAGACAAGCCGAGGGTAGCCTCGGCGGGATCTAACGGCTCGAAAACTAAGCGCAAGCGGAGTGCGTCCGAGGCTGTTTCCCCGTTCTCCCCGCAAGCGGACGAAGACGAGGATGCCACTCCGCCACCAGGCGCTGGCGCGGGGGGAGGGGAGGGCGCGGGGCTTGGCGCGCACGGCGATTCCCCGTCGCCCGGGGACGCGCGGGAGGGCTCCCCCGTAGGATCCAGGCGTCCGCCGAAGTTCCGCCTTCCAGGGGCAAAGCTCGAGGTACGCTCAGCGGTAAAGGAGAGGGAATTCTCTGCTTGGGGTCGGTGAACCCAGGGCGTCCGGAGAGCGGTTTCTAAGAGTGTTTGAAGACGACTCCTGAAGGCGCTGGTGACGCGACGTGATCTCTCCCTTCACCTACTGCTGCTTCCCCGTCCCGTTTTGGGACGTACGCTCAGTACCGTTTTTTGTCATTTCCGCATCCTTTCCGCTACCCACTCCCCTTCCTCTTCTCAGGGCCGTTTCTGCGGCCTCGTTTCTCCCTTGCACCGCTCCCATTACTCACACTCACACACACCATCCTCCCGTTTTTCCGCCCTTTCCCCTCCCCTGTTCCCCGTTCCTCTCATTTCCTTCCTATCCGTGTCTCGTTGGTGCAGTCGATGGATGAGAACGGCCCGGTCACTCTCACAGCCGTGCCTCGTCGCACACGCACTGGTAAGAACCGTCGCTTTCACGAGTGTGACGTGGATTCGTGTTCTTCGCCCTCCTTTACCGCGACGCACTGCTGCTCTCTGGCCCACGTGTGCCTCACCGCCGCCATCCCCGCTCGCGTGCTCCTTGTGTTCCCTCTCGTCTTCTTCGTAGTACTTTCTTGTTCCTGTTCATCCCATTGGCCGCTCTGTGTACCACCCGTTTGCCGTGGCCTCACTGCATGGACGTGGCACACCTTCTAGGGGCAGCGCCTACGGTGATGGTGTGATGCTGTGGTATCACCCCCCGTTTCGTTTGCCATGCTGCATCACCCGGCTTCTTGTGCCATACCGTCTCACCTTTGGCATTCTCTCGCCACGCTCTACCGCTTCTCCTCCTCCTCCTCCTCCTTCGTCTGCCTCTCCCGTCTCCCTCCGCTGTATTCTGCAGCGGGCCATCCGCGGTTGTTCGAGCGCCGTCACATGAACGCGGAATACAGCGGAGTCTGGTGGGATGCTGCACTCCTGGACGTGACGCCCTGTTGGGATGCTGCTTCGCATGACGCGACCTTGGTGTTCCATGTGTAATGCTTATCTTTTAAAGCTTGTCTCTCCCCCCCTCTTTCCCGCTCTTCTCCCCGGCAATCCTGCACACTACAGCCAAGGTGAAACGGTCCTCTGAGCCCCATCACTTGGACGTGACGCCCCGTTGGGATGCTGCTTCTTCGCATGAAGAGGCCTAATATGTTGCTCTCCCCCTTCCTCTCCCCGCTTCCTCCCCTTTTACGATATAGCCAAGGTGAAGCGGTCCTCCGAGCCCCATCACTTGGACGTGACGCCTCGTTGGGATGCTGCTTCTTCGCATGAAGACGCCTCGCCTTCTCCTGGCGCGTGGGAGAGGGACAGAGAGAGGGAGAGGAAGGAGGAGCGGAAGGACGAGCGCGGGAGGGAGAGACGGGAGGAGAGGGAGCGTAGGCTGGAGGGAAATGCGCTCTCACCACCTCCACCACCCATGGCCTCTCGATCCCCTCCAGTCTTCTCGTCAACTGCTGTTGCTGGTGCAATGGGGGAGAGAAGGGCGGAGGGAGAGGAGATGGGACGGGAAGAAAGGCAGGGGGGGATTGACTGGGGAGGTAGGGACGAGGAAGGCGAAGAGGGGGAGGCAAGCGGCGAGAGGGAGCATAAGGGGGAGGCTGCTACGGCTCTGGGCAATCAGAGGAAGGCTGGATTCGGGGAAGGTTCTCACTCTCGCAAGAGAAAAACTTCAGCTGCTGCTGCAGCAGCGAGTGCTGCCACTGGTTCTGGTGGATCTGCTGCGGGGGGCTCCGCTGTAGCAGGAACGGCAGCGGTTGGTTGGCTGGATTCAGCAATGAGAGGCGCGGGTATTGAAACCTGGCCGGGCGGGTTGAATCTGGGGAGTGGGAGTGGAAACAGCTCGGAGCAGCAGGAGCGGCTTGAGGAAGGCAGAAAGAGGGTGAGTGAAGGAGACCAAGCGCTTGAGTTTGCGAAGGAGAGAAGGGAGGGGGGTCAGCCAGGGCACGAGGTAGCGGAAGCTGCGAGTGGGGGGCCGGCGGTTCCGAAGAGAGAGCTAAGGCATCCTGTGGGGAAGAGAAGAGGAGCCAAGGAGGGGCGGGATGGGATGCCGAGGGTGGGCAGGGAGCATAAGGAGCACAAGGAACATAAGGAGCATAAGGAGCATAACCAGCGAGGGGAAAAGGAGGTGAGGGGGGAGAAGGAGGCGCATGAGCCCCAGCTGCTGCACGTGCGGCAGCATGAGACGGGCAAGAGGGGCAGCAGGCACAAGCACGACTCGCCAGCAAGCCAGGGTCGGGCTGCCGGGCCTGCAGCCGGGCCTGGTTTGGAACAGCTGGAGCTGCCGAGCCAGGGTTTTCCATTCCAGGACCCAGGAAAGAGTATGCTGCAGCCAGGGCCGAACCAGGCCGCAGGCACGGGGCTCAGAATCCCCTCGTTCTCTTCCCCTTCTCTTCACCAACCGCCCCAGGGGCAGGGGCAGGCGCAGCAGCAGCAGCAGCAGCAGGCTGCGGATCTCGCCTCATCGCATTTTAAGCACGGGCATGGGCATGGGCATGGGCACGGGCATGGGCACGGGAATGTTGTGTCCGCCCCCCCTCATACTATGCCAGGCATGCCTCCCCACTTGGCGACTCAGGGCGGCCAAACAGGGCGCGCTGGGGGGCACGGGGCGGCGATAGCAGGTCATGCTCTGGCAGCAGACCGTGCTGGGGACAACGAGGGAGGGAACCTTGGGGGGGATCTGAGGCAAGGAGGGGTACAGGCGATGGAGGGGCCAGGGGTGGCAGCAGGGGGAGGGGGGGGTGCTTCTGTGCCGCATTCCTCTGGTGCTGCTGGTGCTCCTCTGGGGGGGGGGATGGTGGAGGGGGAGGTGCGAGCAGCGCGGTCCAAGCCAAGGAAGAACGAGGTTGGTGGCCCTTTGCTATTTCTCACTCTCTCTTCTCGACTCCCTTTCTGTCTCCACTCTCTCATCTCATCTCGTGCCCATTGAGTTGCCACAAAACTCCTTCATAATTGCTGCTTTCTTTCCTTGCTTATTCCTTCCCCCCCCCGTTTTCCTGTACCAGAGATCTGCAGCGGCAGCGCAAGCGCGAGCCGAAGCCGCTGATATGAAGCACCGGCTGGGGGGGATCCCGGAGGCATCTCACAGCAGACCCTTCACTCTGCCGTTTCCTCCTCCTGCCGCTGCTCCTGCTGCTCCTGTTGCTGACGCTAGTGCGTCTGGTGCAGCAGAAATGGGGTCTGGTTTTGCTAGTAGCAGCAGTCACGCAGCAGTAGAAACTGCGGGGCCTAACTTTCCAAGCACAGATGCTGCTGCCCCTGCAGCAGCAGCAGATGCGGCTGCTGGGGCCATCACGGGTGCTGCTGGGGCGGGTGGCATCACGGGTGGGGGTACCTCTGGTGGTGTGGGGCATGTGGGCTGGCTTTCAGCCCAGGGGAACGCCGCAGCGGAGCCTGGTGAAAGTAAAGCTTTTGGAAAAGGAGGTGCTGGGCATGGGGAGGGGGGTGGAGCGGTAGCAGGGAGAGGGAGGGGAGCGAGAGGGCTAGGACGAGGAGTGCGAGGAGCAGGAAGAGGAGGAGGAGGAGGAGGAGGAGGGGGGGGAGGAGGGGAGGGTGGTGGGGTGACAAGTATGGCTGCTGGGGCAGGGGGAGGAGGAGACGGAGGCAGGGTGGGAATTGGGGGCGTTATAGAGGAAGGTAATGGGGCTGGTGCTTTGCCGGCATTAGGTGGTGGCGTTGGCGCTACTAGTAGTACTGCGGCAGCTGGTGCTGCTGCTGCTGCTGCTTCTGCTTCTGCAGGTGCAGCAGCAGCAGCTGCAGTGGCCGCTGGTGCGGTATTTCCCGCTGCAGCAGCAACTGCTGCGGCGCCTGTTGCAGCGTCAGGGGGAAGGAGTAGGGGCGGGGGGCGGGGCGCAGGGGGAGCTGGCTCCAGAGGCGGGGGAGGGGGAACAAGGGGGAGGGAGGGGAGGGCGGAGGCAGAGGGGGAAGGGGGGTAAGGGGAGGTCGGGGAGAGGGAGGAAGGGGAGGTGGGGCTGGGCAGGCCGGGGCAGGCGAAAAGGTCAAGGGGCGCGCAGCAAAGGTGAGCTAGCTGCCAGCGTTTTCACTTCCTGTAGTGCTTCCTTCCTTTTACATTCCATGCCCTCTACATTCCGCACCCTCTTGCTGTTGCCCGCCCTCAACTCTTGCTTGGTCCTGGCTGTCCGCTTTGCCCTCCCGGCCTTTACTCTTATCACATCTTCTCCTCGTATCTCTGCTCTCCCCTCTTCTATCAGGCCAAAGCAGCGGCAGCAGCAGCAGCAGCCGCAGGAGCAACGCCCCCTTTGCCCGCTGCAGGCAGGGGGAAAGGTGCCCCAGGCACAGCAACTGCAGCAGCAGCAGCAGGAGCAGCAGCAGGGGCGGTTGGGCCTGGTGGGCGGCCTGCCGCGCCTACGTCAATGTCAGCACAGGAGGCAGAGGTAGCAGAGGCGCTTTTTGACTTTGCCAACCTCCTCGCCTTCGCATCCAACGAGCCTGAAGACGGAGGGACTGATGGCGCTACTGCTGCTGATGGCGCTGCTGCGGCTGCTGCTGCGGCTGCCAGTAATGCTGCTGTTGCCAATGGTGTGACTGTAGGGGAGGGTGCGGCTGCACAGCAAGCGGGTGTGATTAGAAAGCGGGGGGAAGGTGGGGGGAAGAGGGAGGAGGGGGCGGGTGCATCAGGGGGTGAGGGCGGGCGGAAACAAGGAGGGGTTTCTAAGAAGGAGGAGTCGAGGAAGCGAGGGGCGAAAGCAGCAGCAGGGTCCGATGGTGAGTTCTTGTGCTTCTTATTGTGAGGCGTCTATTGTTGAGAGGCCCTGAAGTAGCGAAGGGGGGGATCCTAAGAAGGAGGAGTCGAGGAAGCGAGGGGCGAAAGCAGCAGGATCCGGTGGTGAGCTTTTTCATGTCAAAGTGCCTGTTTTCGTGAGTGCTCGTGCTTGTGAGTGCTCATGCTTGTGAGTGCTCGTGCTTGTGAGTGCTCGTGCTTGTGAGTGCTCATGCTTGTGAGTGCTCGTGCTTGTGAGTGCTCATGCTTGTGAGTGCTCGTGCTTGTGAGTGCTCATGCTTGTGAGTGCTCATGCTTGTGAGTGCTCATGCTTGTGAGTGCTCATGCTTGTGAGTGCTCATGCTTGTGAGTGCTCATGCTTGTGAGTGCTCATGCTTGTGAGTGCTCATGCTTGTGAGTGCTCATGCTTGTGAGTGCTCATGCTTGTGAGTGCTCATGCTTGTGAGTGCTCATGCTTGTGAGTGCTCGTATGCTTGGTGAGTGCTCATGCTTTGAGTGCTCATGCTTGTGAGTGCTCATGCTTGTGAGTGCTCGTGCTTGTGATTCCTTCAGTTTGTGGCTGCCAGATTACGGTTCTAGCTGATTGTCGTTCTCGTTGAAACGACTTTTGAGTCGACTCAAAAGCTGATTGCTTCAGTTTGTGGCTGCCAGGTTGCGGTTCTAGCTGATTGTCGTTCTCGTTGGATCAACGAGCTCTGTGGTCTGCAGGGGATGCAGACTGCCCTGCGCTGCGCCCTTATTTTTCAATTTGCACCCTGTGTCCTGCAGCATGTGCAACTAAGGCCGTACTATGCAACCCCCCTTCCCGCCTCCCCTTTTTCACAGCACCCCTCAAGAAGCGGAGAGGGGCAGCAGCAGCAGCAGCAGCAGCAGCAGCAGGTCAAACCGGGGGGGAGGGGTCCACCAAAGGATCCGCACCAACCTCAGCACCAGGTGCACCAGCACTAGCACCAGCAGCAGCAGCGGCAGGAGGAGGGGGGGGAGGAGGAGGAGCAGCAGCAGGAGAGAAGGCAGGCAGTGCGCCCTCAACTCCACCTTCAGGGCTAGGCCCCATGGGGCACGTGCTTCCTCTTCTGCCTGGCCAGGCTCCAGGCAGAGACGCTCAGGGGCCGTTTTCCTCTGCTGTTGCCGCAGCCGCTGCGGGTGCTGCGGGTGCTGCAGGTGCTGTGGGTGTTGGGGGTGCTGCTGGTGCAGGTGCAGCAGCATCACCTGCTGTTCCTGGCACCCCCATAGCCTCTCCTCACGCTGTTCCCGCTCCGCCTTTAGGGTTCCCCATTGCAGCAGCAGCTGGGGCGGGGATGGGGGTGGGGGCAGGGGGGCAGACCGCAGGGGTTGCTGGCGATGTGTCCCGGTTGCTGGTCTGTGGCGGGAGTGAGGCGGATGGGCGGGAGCAGTATGGGGGAGTGGCGGGGGGAGCTGGGGCGGGAATGGGGGGAGCAGCAGGGGACGGAGTTGGGAGGTCTGCTGGTGGGGGGGGAGTGGGGGCAGGGGCGGTTGGGGGGAGGCAGAGTGTGTTGGAGAAAGTGAGCCAGCACCAGATTGCTGCTGCTGCTGCACACGGCCATGCAGGTCCGTTTGAGAGAGTGCGTGTTCGTCCCCCCCCCCTCCTTCCTTGAGAGAGTGCGTGTGAGGTCACCCCCACTCCCTTCTTCCCCCCCCTCCCCTGCTCTTTGAGAGAGTGCGTGTGCGGTCCTCCCCCCCCCCCCCCCCCCCCCCCCCCCTGCCCCTTCGCCTTTTTGAAGGGCGTGAGTATTCGTGCCATGAGATGTGATGGGGCCCAGTGGCAGCGCTATGATGGATGATACGCCTCTTCTCCACCCTCTTCTCTCCCTGTGTCTCCCTTTCAAGTTCCAATCCCCCTGTCCCCATACTCACCCACTCATGACACATTCCCACTGTGATGAGTCGATTTTTGAGGCGCTTAAAAATTTATCTCCCTGTGTCTCCCTTTCAAGTTCCAATCCCCCTGTCCCCATACTCACCCACTCACAATACATTCCCACTGCCTCCACAACCCCCCTCTCCGCCCCTTGCCCTGCAGACGCTAGCACCAGCTCAAGCACGGGCTTGCTTTGTTTGAAGCGCCTCAAAACTAACTCACATTACATTCCCACTGCTCCCACGACCCCCCTCCCCGCCCCTTGCCCTGCAGACGCCAGCTCCAGGCAGGCCAAGCACGGGCCTGCCTCCTCTGCTGCTCTCCGCGCGCCTGCTGCTGCCGCCCTGGCTGTTGCTGCTGGCCCCATGCACCCCCCTTCCGCCCCTCCCTCCGCTGCTGGCGTAACAGGGGGGGTGGGTTGTGGTGGGGGTATGGCGGGAGGGGCAGCAGGGGTAGCCAGTGGGGGCATGGTGGGAGGAATGCAGAAATTGCCAGAGCTGGTGCCAGTTGGTCCAGGGCAGTTGATGGGGCAGCCGCTGTTGCAGCACCCGCAGCAGCAGCTGCAACTGCAGCAGCAGCAGCAGCAGCAGCAGCAGCAGCAGCAGCAGCAACAGCAGCAACAGGAGCAGCAGTCACCAAAGCAGCAACAGCAGCAGCTGCCGCAGCAGCATCTTGGGATAAGCTTTCAACATGTGCCTCTTGCTCAGCAGCAGCAGCAGCAACAGCAACAGCAACAGCCACGGCAGCACCAACAGCAGCAGCAACAGGCACCGCAGTTGCTGCAAGCACGGCCGCTTTTGCAGCAGCCAGGTCAGCAAATGACAGGTCAGCACATGGCAGGTCAACAGATGGCAGGTCAGCAGGTGACAGGTCAGCAGATGGCAGGTCAGCAGGTGACAGGTCAGCAGATGACAGGTCAGGCAATGATAGGGCAGCAGAGTCTGCTGCACCTGCAGCAGAACAAGGGGCTGGACCAGCAGGGTCAATACCAGCAGCAGCAGTCTTCACTGCAGCTGCACCTAATGCCGCCACAGCAGGGGGGGGGGGCTAAGGGGTTGCCATCCCCCATGGGGCAAACACAACAGCAGCAGCAGTATCAGCAACAACACTTGTTGCAGTTGCAGCAGCAGCAGCAACAGCAACAGCAACAGCCACATCAACAGCAGCAGCAACAGCAGCAGCCACATCAACAGCAACAGCAGCAGCAGCAGCAGCAACCGCAGCAGCAGAAGCCGCAACTGCAGCTTCAGTTGCAACTGCAGCCTACGGGGCAGCCGTCACCACAGCAGCAGCAGCAGCAGCAGCAGCAGCAAATGCAACAATGGCAGCAGCAGCAGCAGATGCAGCAGCAGCAGCAGCAGCAGCAGCAGCAACAGCAGCAGATGCAACAACAACAACAACAGCAGCAGCACATGCAACAACAGAATCAACAACAGCAGCTTCAGCAATTGCAGCAGCAACCACAACGGCAGCAGCAGCAGCAACAACAGCAGCAGCAGCAACAGCAGCCACAACAGCAGCAGCAGCAGCAACAACAGCAGCAGCAGCCACAACAGCAGCAGCAGCAGCAGCAGCAGCAGGGTGCACCGAAGCATCTTCGGCTTCAGCCACGCCCCCCTACAACTCTGGAGCAGCAGCAGCAGCAGCAGCAGCAGCAGCAGCAGCAGCAGTTTCTTCAGCACCAGCAGTTTCAACACCAGCCCCAACACCATCCCCAGCAGCAGCAGCAGGCTGTTCAGCATCAACAGCATATGGCGCAGCAGCAGCAGCAGCAGCATATGGCACAGCAGCAGCAGCAGCAGCAGCAGCAGCAACAACAGCAGCAGCAACAGCAGCAGCAACAGCAGCAACAGCAGCAACAGCAGCAACAGCAGCAGCTACAGCAGCAACAGCAGCAACAGCAGCACCAACAGCCACAGCCACAGCCACAGCAGCAGCAGCAGTCATCCATGCCTTATCATCAGCTTGGCCCGCAACGCACACAGGCACAGACACAGGCACACGCCCAGGGAGTGACGCAGGCCGCACAGCCCTTGCTCCACATCGCATCACCGCTGCCATCTCCCGGCCCTGCTGCCCCTGCAGGTGCCCCCCCCCCCCTACGCCCGTCCCATCCAATCACCCCCTCAACTGGTTCTAGCGCAGGTGCTTCTGGGGTAGGTGGTTCTGGGGCAGGCACCACTGGTCTTCTCAGCATCGCCCCTAGGGCGCTTGCTCCCAGGCCTGTTGCTCCTTCAGCAGGGGTTTCGAACCCCGGGGCGATGGCAGGGGGAGTTGTGCATCTCGCCATGCCCTCTGCTGCCCCGGTTCTCCCCCCCCAAGCGGCTGGGCTTGGCTCCATGGGGCAAGGCCGCATGCTTCTCCCTATCCCCCCCCAGAGCGCTGCTGCTTCTGGTGCTGCTGCAGGAGCGGGAGCGGGAGCGGGAGCAGGAGCAGGAGCAGGAGTAGGGGGAGGAGGGGGAGCAGGAGCAGGCGCAGGCGCAGGGGGGGTGGGGGTAGCGAGCACTGCTGCTGTTCCTGGTGCAGGCAAGGATCAACGGCAAGCAGGCCGGCAGCTTACTCTAGAGAATCTTCTTGGCGCTGCCAGCTCAGCTCGAGGTGGCGCGCACTCCGTCGCCACTCGCCCTGCCACGTCACCAGTGGCGCTCCTCCGAGCCACCGCCACGCCAGGTTCGGTCGCTAGCTCACCAGGTTTGGTGGCTGGAACGGCCGGTCCCATGGCAACGAACCCTGGTTCGGCGCCGCCGAATCTGTCGAGTGTGCTTGCTGCGGCTAGGGCGGCCTCTTCTGCTGCCCGTGTTGCTCCCTCTGCTCCTTCCGCCCCCCCTGCTCCTCCTGCTTCTGCTGCTGCCACTGCTTCTGGCAATATTGCGCCTGGGGGCTCTCTGGGGGTGGCAAGTCCCGGGCGTCCCCCCACAACAGCAGCAGCAGCAGGCCAAGCTTTCCACGGCTCACTCCCCTCGTATGCTCTGCACGCTGGCGGAAGTCCATCCCTCGGCCCATCTGCCCAAGCCCTCACTGCTGCCCATGCCACCTCCACTGGCCCCCCACGGCTCTTCTCCTCCCCCCTCACAGCCGTAGCACTGGCGCCAGGGGGGCAGGGGGCGGAGAAAGGGGGCCAGGGTGTGGGAGGGGAGGGAGGAGCGGATCAGACGACAAGGTGAGATATTGCCATTCTCCCCTTTTTTTTTACACTGGCACGCTTAGACAGCAGTATGGGAACAGCATGTATAGCCGTTTTTTCACTTGGAGACTCCCCTTGCTCCCATATTCTCTCTCCACCACTCATGCAGGAGCGTTAGGGTTTCGGGGCTAAGGTTCTGGGTTTCGGTGCTAAGGTTGAGGGTTTTGGGGCTCAGATTTAGGGTTTCAGGGCTCAGGTACAGGGCTTCGAATGGAGCCTCCTTCTGGTACTACACCTGCCTCTTTATCTTACTATAGATAGCAAGGAGTACTACGCCTGCCTCTTTATCTTACTATAGATAGCATGGACCAATAGGGCCTCCTCATAGCCCTCCTCAGTCAGTCTCTGCCCTGCAACAAGTGCTGCACTCTCCTCTTGTCCTGCCCTTCATCCAGGCTTCTCATGGGGCCTCCTTCTGCCTCACCTGCCACACACTACAGACAGCAAGGACCCGTGGCCGCCGCAGTCTCTGCCCTGCGCTCCAGCCAGTGCTTCCCGTTTTTCACTCATCCCTCCCCTCCCCCCCCTTCATCCAGGCTTCGCATGGGGCCTCCTCCTGCCTCACCTGCCACACACTACAGACAGCAAGGACCCGTGGCCGCCGCAGTCTCTCTGCACTCCAACAAGTGCTGCCGTTTCGTGACTAACTCCTCCCCCCTTCGCATTCACCTCTCTACCCCCCCCCAATTTCATCCAGGCTTCGCATGGGGCCACCTACAGCCACGCCCGCCAGTGCAGACGGCAAGGACCAGTGGCCGCCACAGTCTCTGCGCTCCAACAAGCTAGAAATCGACCTCATGGTGCGTGTGTGCTGTTTTGAGGCACCTCAAAGTGGTATGTGTGTGTGCTCGCATGCCATGTGTGCTCTTATGCCATGTGTGCTCTCATGCCACGTGTGCTCTCATGCCACGTGTGCTCTCATGCCACGTGTGCTCTCATGCCATGTGTGCTCTCATGCCATATGTGCTCCCATGCCACGTGTGCTCCCATGCCACATGTGCTCTCATGCCACGTGTGCTCTCATGCCACGCGTGCTCTCATGCCACGTGTGCTCTCATGCCATGTGTGCTCTCATGCCACGTGTGCTCTCATGCCACGTGTGCTCTCATGCCACGTATGCTCTCATGCCACGTGTGCCTTCTTTCCTCGCACTCAAAACCCACCCCTCCCCCCACCCCCCCCTTCCCATTGTACCTTCCTGCAGTCCCTCCCTGGCAACGGCCTGTCTCTGCTGGTGCCCAGCTCAGAGCGGTTGGGAGCGGTGGACGAGGAGGAGACAGGCGAAGGAGAGTCCAAGGCCCATGTGCAGCGTGGCATGGTGAGTGCGTGGCACGGTGAGAGGCTAGTGTGCATCGTGAGGTGTGGCAGGGTGAGTGTGTGGCAGGGTGAGTGTGTGGCAGGGTGAGTGTGTGGCAGGGTGAGTGTGTGGCAGGGTGAGTGTGTGGCACGGTGAGAGTGTGGCAGGGTGAGTGTGTGGCATGGTGAGTGTGTGGCACGGTGAGAGTGTGGCACGGTGAGAGTGTGGCACGGTGAGAGTGTGGCAGGGTGAGTGTGTGGCAGGGTGAGAGTGTGGCAGGGTGAGTGTGTGGCAGGATGAGTGTGTGGCAGGGTGAGTGTGTGGCAGGGTGAGTGTGTGGCACGGTGAGAGTGTCTCAAAAACACCCTGCAAAATTGAGAGTGTCTACAGCCTGACATGGTGGGTGGCATGTCTGGTTAGCGCCCCCCCCTCTCTCTCATGCCTGTTGTGATTCTCCCACCCTCCCCAACCGCCCCTGACTCAACCCCTCCAGCCTTGCTCGACTTTGTCTGCTATCCCACTGTTTCTGCCCCCCCCCCCCTCCTCTGTCATCCATTGCTGTTCCTCGCTACTCTTACTTCTCCGTCACTCTTACTCTTGTCCCTTCTCCTTCCCTTCTCTCACCCCCCCCCCCCCCCCCCCCCCCCCCACACCCTCCCCCGTCTCCCCCTCCTTTCACTCCGTGTTTCCCTCCCTCCTCTCGGTGTTACCCCTGCAGCCACCAGCAGCGGCAGGCGCGGGGCATAAGTACTTAGCAGGAGGACTAGGGGGCTTAGTAGGAGGTGATACTTCTAAGGAAGGGGCGGGAGGGGGAGGGGAGGAGGAGAGTATGGATGCGAGGCTCAGAAAGGCTGCTGGGTTTAGTAAAGGCGACGAGGGGGGAGGGTCTAGGAAGGGTTTTGATCTGATGTTGCTGAATGCTGAGGCGGAGAGGGGGAGGGAGAAGGAGGCGAGGGAGAGAGATGGGCGGAAAGAGGGGGGGCGGGGGAAGGGGAGGGAGAAGGAGGAGAAGGGGAAGGGGGAGAAGGGGAGGGAGAGGGGGAGAGGAGGGAGAGAGCAGGAGGTGCAGAGTAGAGCGGAAGACGGGAAGGAGGAGAGGAAGGAAGGCCTGTCTCGGTCCGGCAGCCAACGAGGGGGGGCAAGAGGGGCGAAGGCAGACGCTAAGGCTGGTTCTAGGGAGCGAACTGCTGGTTCTTCGCCTGTGATCGGGCCTATGTCACCAGGGGCTGTAGGGCTAGGAGGGGTGGCGGGCGCAGCAGGGGGCTCAGCTGCTGCTGCAGCAGCAGTAGGGGGGCCTCCAAACGCGTCCACTCCAGAAGCAGCAGCACATGCAGCAGCAGCAGCTGCGGCGGCGGCGGCGGCGGCGGCAGGAGGAGGAGGAGGAGGAGGAGGATCAGCAGCAGCAGCCGGGCAAGGCTCAGCCATCTCACACCCCCCGGGGGCACCTTCCCGCGCTGGAGCTCCCCCAGTGCCCATAATGCCTGCAGGCTTCCCCCCTCCGCCCCCCCACCTTGCGCCCATGCACCACAACCCCCCTGGGATGCCCCCTTCAGGGGCACAACCCCACGGGGCGGCAGCAGCAGCGGCGGCGGCGGCAGCAGCAGCAGCTGCTGCTGCATCCATGCCCCTGCCTTTAGGGTTGGGAGGGTGGCCGATTCCTGGTATAGGCTTTTTTCCCCAAGCTGCGGCTGCAGCAGCGGCTGCTGCAGCTGCTGCTGGTTGGCCGCCTCCCTCCGCTGGAGGTCCTTCCTCTCTCCCCTCTACTCTCCCCTCCTCTCTCCCCTCCTCTCTTTCCTCCTCTCTCCCCTCTTCGCTCTCACACACGGGCCCATCCTTACTGCAGCATGCTGGAGGGGCGTCGCTGGCCCATGCAGCCAGGGGTGATGACGGGGTCTCCTCGCCTGCTGCTCTAGGCGCGCCTGGCCATGTAAGTCCCTATGGGTGGTTGCCTTTCCTGGTTGTAAGTCGTGCACTGCACAGCCCCTCTTGGTTGTAAGTGGCCCACGGGCCCATCCTTACTGCAGCATGCTGGAGGGGCGTTGCTGGCCCATGCAGCCAGGGGTGATGACGGGGTCTTCTGGCCTGAGTTGACTTTTGAGTCGACTCATGAGGTGACTTTTGAGTCGACTCAAAAGTGATGCCGGGGTCTTCTGGCCTGCTACTTATGTAAGCTTCGTCCCTGGTCCTGGTCGTGGAATCTAAGCTTCCTTGCTCTTGAGTCGACTCAAATTCTGGCCATGTAATCCTCCTCCCTGGGGCTGGTCCAGGTCCTGAATGTAAAATCTAAGCGTCTTTGGCTTCCTTGAATCACTACCCCACATCAGCTTCCTTCTTGGCTTATGATACAAGGCTCCTCCTCCTCCCTATCTTAATAATCCTGTTCCTATGCCCTCTCCCCTTTCCCCCCTCTCCCTCTTATTACTCTCTCCACCCTCTCACCCCCCTTCCCGCCTCGCTCACCACACAGCCGTCCCAGCACACGCTCCCTCAGCCACCCCCCGGCCTGCTCCCTCTGCCCACGCAGCAGCAGCTGCACGCGCACTAGCCCTGGAGGCGCTGTGCTGGCGGTGTAATCGCATGGGGTGAAGTGGTGCGAGGACACCGCACCGCAACACTGCATTAAAATCTTCTCATCACCTTACCCTGCTTTTTTTCCCCACTGTTTCCCCCCCCCCCCCCTCCCCCCCTCCCCCACCCTGCTCCCCTTTCCCCCAAACACACACCCCCTCCCCCCACAGCCGTCCCAGCACACTCTCCCTCAGCCACCCCCCGGCCTGCTCCCTCTGCCCACGCAGCAGCAGCTGCACGGGCGCCGGCCCTGGAAGCGCTGTGCCCTGCACGTGTACATTGCACACTTCATCGAATTCAACCGGCACGTGGCACGTCAGCAGCAGCAGCAGCAACAACAGCAGCAACAGCAGCAGCAACAACACCACCACCACCCGTTCTACCCGCCGCATTTCAGCAACTATGCAGCTGCAGCGGCGGCGGCAGCAGCAGCTGCAGTAGCGGCGTCGAAGCAGCCCCCTTATGGGATGAGCATGCCACCGCATATGCCTGGAGCACCCCCACCCTTTGGGCTGCAAGCGGCCGCAGCGGCAGGAGCAGCAGCAAGTGCAGCGGCAGCTGCTGGTGCTGCAGCAGCAGCGGCGGCGGCAGCTGGGGCAGCAAGTACAGCAGGGGCAGCTGGGTCTCACGTACCCCCACCTTCGTCTCTCCCTACTGCACTCTCAGCCCCCCCCCCAGACTCTGCTGCTGCTCCAGCCACGGCTGCTGCTGCTGCGGTGGCGGCGGCGGCAGGCGTAGGGGCTGGTTCGGTGCCTGGGGCTTCTCCGAGCCTGCCGCCAGGTTTGGTAACAGGGGCAGGCGGGACAGGGGCAGGGGCAGGTGCAGCTGCTGGAGCGGGTGGAGGAAAGGATAAGGTGGTAGCTGGTGTAGGTGCAGGTGGTGTGGCTGCAACTCCTGCTGCTGCTGCTGGTACTAATTTTACTGCAGGAGGGAAGCAACAGAGCCAGCAGCAGCAACAGCAACAACAACAACAGCAGCTGCAGCAGCAACTGCAGCAACAACAGCAGCAACAGCAGCAGCATCAGCAACAACAGCAACACTTACAACAACAGCAGCATCAACAGAAGCAGCACCAACAGCAGCAACAACAACAACAGCAGCAGCCACAACAGCAGCAGCAGCAGCAGCAGCAACAGCAACAGCAACAGCAGCAGCAGCACCAACAACAGCAGCTGCAGCAGAAGCAGCAGCAGCTTCTGCAGCAGAAGCAGCAACAGCAGCACGTCTCAGTACCATCCCAGGCTGGCCTAAGGGCAAGCGCAGGTGCTGCAACTGGCGCAGCTGCTGCAACTGGCGCAGCTGCTGCCGTTGCTGCAGGAGGTGCCGTGGGAGTGAGGCAGACAGCAGCAGCAGGAGGCCCCAAAGAGCCCGCCACAGGGTTAAAGCCTGGCGCCAATGCAATAGCAGCAGGGGGAGATGTGCCTGGCAGGGATGGTAACGCCACTGTTTCCGCTGGTCCTTCTGCTGCCACTGCCACTGCCGCTGCTACAGCTGCTACTGCTTCAGCTGCTGCTGCTGCAGCTGGTGCTGCGACAGCCGCTGCTGCTGCAGCCGTGACAAGACCAGCTGCTCCAGGCCCTGCGGTCTCTCCCATGTCGTTGCATGCCACTGCCTCTCCTGCCGTACCTGCTGCCGGACCTGCACCAGTGCCTGCGCCCGGGCCTGTTCCCGGGCCTCCGACGCCTAGTGCCAAACCTGTTCCAGGCTCGGAAGGGGGAGAGGAGGAGGGCAAGAGCAGAGTGGTCAGTGGGCAGGTGGCAGGTACGGGAGCTGCTGTAGCGTCGGCTGCAGGTGCTGCTGCTACAGCTGCAGGTGCTGCTTCGACCAGTGCTTTGGCAGCTGGTGCTGTTGGTGCAACAGCAGCAGCAGCAGCAGCAGCAGCAGCTGTTGGGCCACAGGGGCAGCAAGGCCAGGCCTTAAAGCTAGGTTTCGCAAACCAGCCAATCATGGCTCGGCACGGGCAGGTTTCTGGGCAGGTTCAGGTGCAAATGAAGGCGCAGGGGGCACCAGGACACGGACCAGCAGGGGGGGCATCAATTGCAGGGAAAGGTCTGGCAGGGATGGTAGGGCGAGAGGGGACAGTAGGGAGCAGTGCAGTAGGGTGCAGTGCGGTAGGGGGCAATGCAGTAGGGACAAGTGCTCCGGGCATAGCTGCTTCTGCTGGCATGAACCACGTGGCAGGGAAACCTGGAGCTCCCCTGGGGACTCACAAGCAACAAGCAGCAGCCGCAGGAGCAGCAGCAGCAGGGCAGGCTTCCAGTCAGGCAGCACAGGGGCAGGCGCAGGGGCAGGGGCAGGGGCAGGCACATGGGCAGGCGCATGGGCAGGCACATGGGCAGGCGCATGGGCAGGCACATGGGCAGGCGCATGGGCAGGCGCATGGGCAGGCACATGGGCAGGCGCATGGGCAGGCACATGGGCAGGCGCATGGGCAGGCGGCACATTTGCCACGGGTGGCACCTGCTCCAGTGCAGGGTGCTGCTGCAGGGGGTCCGTCCACCCACCTGAGAATACCTGGGATTTCTCCTGCAGGGTCGATTCAGGCAGGAGTGGGGCAGGCACCATCAGTTCAGGCATCAATAGGACAGACAGGTGTAGGGCAGGGAGGAGTGGGGCAGGCGGGAGTGGGGCAGGCAGGAGTGGGGCAGGCGGGAGTGGGGCAGGCGGGAATGGGGCAGGCAGGGGCAGGAGCAACCGGGTTTGGACAAGCAAGGGTCCAACCGGGAGTGGTGCATGCAGGGGCGGTGCAAAGGCCCATAGGGGCGGGGGTGGGGATGGGGCTGCCAGGGACAGTGGGGCAGCAGAAGGGGATGCCCATTCCGCGCCTGGCTACCCCGTCCACATCACCACCGCTGCCACAGCTGCTGCCACAGCAGCAGCAGCAGCAGGGGCAGCAGCAGCAGCAGCAGCAGCTGCAGCAGGGGCAGCAGCTGCAGCGGGGGCAGCAGCGTTTTGTGACGCAGCAAAAGCCGGTGTTGCTGCCACGGTTGCCTCAGCAGCAGCAGCAGCAGCAGCAGCAGCAGCAGCAGCAGCCAAGGCCACCCCAGCTGGTGCCGCAGCAACTGGTACTGCCAAAACCACAGCATCATCCTCACCAGCCCCTACAGCAACCCCTACAGCCGCCCCAGCAGCAGCTGCTCACGCAGCAGCAGCAGCAGCAGCAGCAGGGGAAGGAGGGGCAGGAACCACCTCAGAAGAAGATGAGAACGGATAAGGAGCCGGTGCAGGGGTTTGCAACAGCAGGGCAGGCAGGGACTATGGGGGCAGGGCAGGCAGGGACTATGGGGGCAGGGCAGGTGCAACCAGGGCAGGTGCAAACAGGGCAGGTTGCGCCAGGGCAGGGGCAAGCTGGCCAGGTGCAACTGGGGCAGAAGGGGCCGCTTGGGCAGCAGGGGGCTCAAGCTGCTGCTGGTCAGTCGCATGTGGCATCAGCGCAACGACCCGCAGGTGCTGCTCAGACACATGGAGGGGCCATCGCACCTAGGAATGTTTCACCAGCACCTGTTGCAGCAGTTGTGCCAGCACCAGTGGCAGCAGCGCCAGCTGCAGCACCCGCAGTGGCAGCAGCGCCAGCTGCAGCACCACCAGTGGCAGCAGCGCCAGCTGCAGCACCACCAGTGGCAGCAGCAGCAGTTGCAACAGCAGCAAGGGGTGAGGCAGTTGGAGCAGCAGCAGTTGTAGCACCAGCACCAGTTGCAGCATCAGCAGCTGGTGCCGCAGTTGGAGCAGCAGCAGTTGTAGCACCAGCACCGAGTGCAGCAGCGACAGTAGCACCCATACCAGTTGCACCAGCGCCAGTTGCACCCGTAGTACCAGTTGCACCCGTAGTACCAGTTGCACCAGCACCAGCGGCAGCAGCACCAGTTGCACCCGTAGTACCAGTTGCACCAACACCAGCGGCAGCAGCACCAGTTGCACCCGTAGTACCAGTTGCACCAGCACAAGCGGCAGCAGCACCAGTTGCACCCGTAGTACCAGTTGCACCAGCACCAGCGGCAGCAGCACCAGTTGCACCCGTAGTACCAGTTGCACCAGCACCAGCGGCAGCAGCACCAGTTGCACCCGTAGTACCAGTTGCACCAACACCAGCGGCAGCAGCACCAGTTGCACCCGTAGTACCAGTTGCACCAGCACAAGCGGCAGCAGCACCAGTTGCACCCGTAGTACCAGTTGCACCAGCACCAGCGGCAGCAGCACCAGTTGCACCCGTAGTACCAGTTGCACCAGCACCAGCGGCAGCAGCACCAGTTGCACCCGTCGTACCAGTTGCACCAGCACCAGTTGCACCCGTCGTACCAGTTGCACCAGCACCAGTTGCACCCGTCGTACCAGTTGCACCAGCACCAGTTGCACCCGTAGTACCAGTGTCTGTTCCACCAGCACTAGCTGCATTATCAAAGCCTGTGGTACCAGCACCAATGGCACCAGCACAGGCACAGGCAAAAGCACAGCTGCAGGGGCAGGGGCAGGGACTAGTAGGAGGGACTTTAGTACAAAAGAACCTCCAGCAGCCATTGCAACAGGTACTGCCTAAGAAGATGACCCGGGCACCAGGTAGTAACTCAGCAGGCATGCAAACTAGCAGTGCCTACGTGCCTCCTGCCCAGATGTCAAACGCCCATACGACTCCTGCCCCAGCGCCTCCTGCGCAAGTGGCTGCTGCTGCCAAGGTAGCTGCCCTGCTTGCCTCTTCTCCGGCACACGCCGCACCAATCAGGCCTCGCACTCCTGTTCCGCCCACTCCTGCCCCCCCCACTCCTGTTCCCCTTACCCCGGTTCCCCCCGCTTCTGTTCCGCCCACTCCTGCCCCCCCACCTCCTGTTCCCCTTACCCCAGTCACCCCTGCTCCTGTTCCGCCCACTCCTGCTCCCCCTAGTCCTGCTCCCTCCGTTCCTCTTCCCCCCACTCCTGCTCCCCCCTCTGCATTGGCTGGTGCTGCTGCCTGCTCTGTCCTGAAGGTGCCTCCTGTACATCCACCATTACAGCCACCACTCTCACAGTCACACCCGCCTGCAGTCCAGGCACATGCGGTACAGTCACACCCTGCACAAGCACAGTCTGTGAAGGGCCCTATTGTAGCCTCTGTAAGTTTTGCTGTAACACCTGCCGCACTGCCCGCTGACCCTGCTGCAATGTGTGTCAACGCTGCTGTAGCATCTGTAGCAGCGGCTGTAGCACCTCCTGCACTGCCCACTGACCCTGCTGCAATGTGTGTCGGCCCTGCTGTAGCATCTGCTAACGCTGCTGTAGCGTCTGCAACCCCTGCTGTAGCATCTGCAACCCCTGCTGTAGCATCTGCAATCCCTGCTGTACTGCTGGCTAACCCGACAGCGGTAGCCAAACCAGCACCACCAGCAGTGCCGGCAGCAGTGCCAGCAGCAGTGCCAGCAGCAGCACCAGCAGTGCCAGCAGCAGTGCAGGCAGCAGTGCCAGCAGTGCCAGCAGTGCCAGCAGTGCCGGCAGTAGTGCCGGCAGTAGTGCCAGCAGTGTCAGCAGTGGCGGCAGTAGTGCCAGCAGTGCCAGCAGCAGGAGATGCTGCTACGGCTGCAGGTGCAAAGGCAGCAGCAGCGGCTCCTGAAGCTGCAAAGGCAGCAGTAATAACTGCTGTTGCTGGTGCTGCTGTTGCCGGTACTGCAGGGCCAGCAGCAGCACCAGTAGCTGCAGACGTGACAGGAGCAGCACTAGCAGCAACACCAGTAGCTGCAGGGCCAGCAGCAGCAGCAGGAACAACATCGCCACCAGCAACACCAGCAGCAGCAGTGGCAGCACCAGCTGCAGCAGCTGCGGCACCAGCTGCAGCAACAGCAGCGGCGGCACTGGCAGCAGCAGCAGCGGCACCAGCTGCAGCAGCGGCGGCACCGGCAGCAGCAGGGGCGGCACCAGCAGCGGTTGAAGTGCCGAAAGCTGCAGCAGGAGGCGCAGCAGCAGCAACACGAGCAGCAGCAGCAACACCACTGCCAGTACCGCCAGTGACCAAAGCACTGGCCAGTGCCGCAGAATCAATTGGAACTGAGGGCGCAGCAGCAGCAGTGGTGGCAGCAGCAGCTGCAACGAGTGCAGCAGAATCAACCGCTGCAGCACAGTCAGGCAGCACAACACCAACTGTGGCAACAGCAACAGCAACACCACCGCCAGTGGCCAAAGCACAGACGAGTGCAGCAGAATCAGCCGCTACTGAGGGCCCTGCAGCGCTTTCAGGCAGCACAACACCAATCGCCCCATTGGCCTCTTCCTGTCTAACAACAACCACAGTCACACCTGTTACAATAACATCCTCATCTACAGTTGCACCTGTTACAGTAACACCTTCATCTACAGTTGCACCTGTGATAGTATCACCCTCAGCCACAGTCACACCTGTTACAGCTGCACCCACAGTGACACCCACAATGACACGGACTGTAAGACCAGAAGTAACACCCACTCCCTTAACAACTGAAGGAACCAAGGGCTCCGTCAACCAAGGCAAGAGTGAGGCCAAGTCTCTTGCAGTAGATCCTTGTAGGATACCAGTGGTCTCAGCAGCAGCAGACTCAGCAGCAGCGCCAGCGGCAGGTCCTTGTAAGATACCAGTGGCTCACGCTTCCAATGCAGCATCGACTCACACTCCCAAGGCTGCAACCTTGCAAACGTCCGATGCAACATCGACACCCACTCCTAAGGCAGTGACTGTGCAACCCGCCGATGTGGATGGAGAAGTAGCAGGAAGGGCAGGGGAGGCGTCAGTACCACCAGTGCCTGCAGCAGCAGCAGCAGCAGCAGCGAGCAGAGCAGCAGCAGATTCAGCAGCAAGTGCAGCAGGTGTGCCTGGGCCAGCAGTGGCGACAGCAGCAGCTGCTGCTGCGTCAATGGCTGATCTGCCGAGTTTTGCTACCAAAGCCCCACTCCCCCCTGCTTCCTCACCAATCCTCACTGGGCCAGCTGCATCTGCCCCAGTCACACCTCTTGCCCCAGTTGTACCTCCTCCAGTTGTGCCTGCTCCAGTTGTGCCTGCTCCAGTTGTGCCTGCCCCAGTTGTGCCTCCCCCAATTCAACCTCCCCCAGTTGCACCTGCCCCTGCTGTAGCACCTGTCTCAGGTGTACCTGCTCCAGTTGCAGCCTCCCCAGTGGTGCCTTCTTCAGTTGATCCGGCTGTGCCTGCTACAGCAGCAGCTGCAGCTACACCCGCTGGTGCTACAGCAGCAGCTGGTGCTACAGCTGCAGCTGCTATAGTCACTCCTGTGACAGTAACGCCTGCAGCTATTACAGCGGCACCTCCCTCAGTTGCTGCTGTTACAGCTGCACCTCCCCCAGTTGCTGCTGTTACAGCTGCACCTGTTTCTGTGATTCCCTCTGAAGTGGCAGCCCCAGCGGTGGCAGCACGAGCAGAGGGAGAGAAAGAGAGAGCGAAGGGAGAGAAGAGGGGAGGAGAGGGAGAGAAGAAGGGAGGAGGGGGAGAGAAGAAAGGAAGAGGGGGAGAGAAAAAGGGAGGAGAGGGGGAGAAGGAGGGAGAAGAGGGAGAAACGAAGGGAGGAGAGGGAGAAACGAAGGGAGAAGAGGGAGAAACGAAGGGAGAAGAGGGAGAAACGAAGGGAGAAGAGGGAGAAACGAAGGGAGTAGAGGGAGAAACGAAGGGAGGAGAGGGAGAAACGAAGGGAGTAGAGGGAGAGAAAGGAGCAGAGAGAGCAGAGAGAGAGGAGGGAGTGAAGAAGGGAGCAGAAGCGACAGTTCTGACTGGAGCAGCTGAGGCAGAGCGTAATAGTTTGAAGGGATTGCAGCGATCAGCACAGGTGACGGAGGGAGCAGCAGCAGCACCTGATGCAGCAGCACCTGAAGCAGCAGCACCTGAAGCAGCAGCACCTGAAGCAGCAGCACCTGACGCAGCAGCACCTGACGCAGCAGCACCTGAAGCAGCAGCACCTGACGCAGCAGCAGCACCTAAATCAGGAGCAGAAGGAATCAAGCTGGTAGTAGCAGGAGCAGGAGCAAAAGCAATCATGGCGATGGGTGTAGCAGCATTGGCAGAGGGAGAGAACGAGGCAAGGGAGAAGAAGAGAGCGGCAAGGGAGGGGAGGGCGAAGGAGGAGCGTGAAAGTACGGAAGTGGATGGGGAGGAAGGGGGTGGGAAGAGGGGGGATGACAGAGGGGGTGATGGGATGGACATCGACGGGGGAGAGGAAGATGGAAGGAGGAAGGACGGGAGAGAGGGTGAGGGTATGGAGATAGACTGCAGAACGAGCAGCGAGATTGGTGAGAATGGGGAGATGATCGGAGCGAAGAAGAGCGAAGAAATTGACGGGGAGATGAAGGAGGGTGGGGGGGGTAACATGAAGAAGGGTGGGGGGATGAGGAAGGATATAGGGGGAGGGGAGGGAGGAAAAGAGGGGGTGGGAGGAGAGCCGCTGGCAGTAAGCTACGAATAGACAGGCGAGCGAATCCTATGAAGATAGGGTAGAGAAGAAGCATCTTACAGGCAGTAGCAGCCGTTGTAGCAGTAGCGGGAGTAGCAAGCAGCTGTATCAAGCCAAACTGCACTAGCACTAAGCAGCCCAATTTCCTTGGGTCGATGGTAGACGGACGGTGGGCCGATGGGGATGGTAGTGTCGATGTGACTATCCATCAGCAATTGCCGAACGTGATCAAAGACGTGTATAGGGAGGACAATAGGGAGGACAATAGGGAGGACAAAGAGGAGGAGAAGCATAGGAAGAGGATATGGAGACAGATGGGCTGGTATGGGTGGGGCTTCGGAAGGGCTGGGTTGAAGCTCCAAGAGCCTGGAGCCAAGCGAAGAGCGTTGAGAGGTATGGTGTGAAGGGCAGCGGTGTGAAGCGCAGCGGGGTGAAGGGGAGCGGGTTAAAGTGGCGCGTTGTTGGTTGTTGACAGCTTTCAGGGTACTGTTGAACGGGGGAGAGATGGAGGAAGCGAGGAGGGAGAGGAGGGAGATAAGGATAAGAGGGGGAAAGGCATGGGACTCTGTTTCATTCCAGCACTTTCAACACTCTCTTCTTTCTCTGTTTCTGCTTGGTTCTGCTTCCTTAACCTTTCCTGCCCATCCTAAACCTCTGTGCTCACTGCCCTTCCCCTTCTCCTCTCCTCTCCTTGCATCCAGATGTGAGAGGGCTGCTGTGCTGAAGCTCCAATGGCGGAACCTTCTGCTGACTTCCGTATGTGGAGTGACAAGAACATGTTTGGAGTGGGTAAAGGAACAGTGCAGTTGTGAGTGCGACTTTGCATGGCTGATGGTGTACCACATATCAACAGGATTCCAGTCTGGACTGCATAAGGAAGCAACGTGTTGCCGGTTGGGCTGGGTGCACTCGATTTGTGCTTCCTCAAGTGCAATCTCTCACCTGCCTGACCCCAGTTTGCTGACATTACTGATTGACTTGGCTGCAGAGCTAATCTGCTGCCTAGCTCCTGCATCCTCACGCTCCAGGATGCCATTTCACAGCTAGTAATTTAGGGCCTTTGTTTTCTTTTGCTCGCTTGTTTTTTTCGTTCAATAGATTCCAGCTCAGGGTAGAAAATTATGCTGGAGATAGGAAAGTAGTGGTAGACGTAGTGTTGGTTGTATCCTTCACCTAACCTTTCAAAAAGGCAAGCGTCTTAATGTTTTTTTATTCCATAAACTACATTACAATACACGATATAAGTATTTGCAGAGTACAGTAATACAGGCTTCTGTTCTATACCGAGCAACGTTTCAGCTTACACTCCCCCAAACGTCATTACTCTCCTCGTGCGCACCGCCAATGCAAACTCGTACTCCAGCTCCGCCTCTGCAGCCGCATCAACCGCCGCATCAACCGGCGCATCAGCCGGCGCGTCCAGCGGCGCATCGCCCGGCGCATTCTCCCTCGAATTCATTCTCAATCCCTTCCTCCTGCGCTCGCCGCAGCCCACACCGCCGTCCAACCCTCTCTCGCTTGAATCGTCGTCACCCTCACTGGCATTTCGTTTATCCCCGCTATTGTCTTCTTCTGTTTCATGTAAAACCCCATCTGCTCCCCTAAACACGTGCACGGGTTGCATTGCCCTACGCTCCTCCTCCTCCTCGTTCTCCTCCTCCTTCTCCTCCTCGTTCTCCTCCTCCTTCTCCTCCTCCTTCTCCTCGTCCCCAGCATCTCTTGCAGCTTTCGGTTTAGCGTCCTCCTCCTCCTCGTTCTCATAAACGATTTCTATCTGTTTATCGGCAGTCATCCGCAGCCGTCGACGAACGGGTGTTGGGGAGGAGGGGGGCGACGGACGGAAACGGACGGGGTTTTCTTGGTTGTGTAGCTGGTCAAGATCTGCTAACGATGCTCCGTTGAATTCCATCAGCGGCAAGCGGTCACCGTCCGTCGCCGTCAACGCAGCTTCGCGTTCCGTCAATTCCACCAGCGAGCCGTTATCTGCCCGGAAAACGTGGAACGCCCCGAAAATAGCACCATCTGCGCCCCCCTCCCCCGACACTCCCCTTTCCAACTGTCTGCTCTCCCCCGCAAGCGACGCGCGTGTCCGCGCGAGTGGCGCACGTGTCCGCTCGCGTGCCGCACGTGTCCGTACAACCACTTCCTCAAGGTACAGCTCGTCTAAACTGGTGAACAGCACCGGGTCGTCGCTTATCTCGGGTTCCTCCATTAACGAGCCGTCGGCAGCTCGAAACACGCGCAGCGGAGTCGCAACCGTCAGTGGCGCAGCAAGCTCGCCAAAAACCGTGCGCACCTCCCCCTCGCCCCCCTCTGCCTCCCACTCCGCCTCCCCCTCGGCCCGCTCCGCCTCCCACTCCGCCTCCCCGTCGTCCCGCTCCTTCTCCTCCTGAGATTGATCCAGAGAGCTATCTCTGCCCTTCTTGCTTCTCACCGCGGTTTCTTCTAGATATAGCGCGTCTGCTCTTGACGCAACATCCAGTCTTGTAACTCCACTGACGTCATCATCAGTGGGGTCTGACGTGTCCGACAGCTCAACATCCGGGATTTCCGGCGCGCGTTTCTCGGGGATTTCGATGAGGGCGCAGCCGAACGGAGCGCGGAAGACGTGAAACGGAGAGACCGTCAAGTCTCGAGTCGCGGGGCTATCGACCGCCGTGGCATTTTCGTTCGACCCCAGTCCTGAGTCGCTTGACAGCACATGCGCTTCGAAGGGCGCCCCGTGCGGCGGCACCTGCGGCTCGTGGGACGGGCCTGCTGCGGATTCGGGCCGCGATGGAGGAAGGGAGCGGATGTCGAGAGACGAGGGGAGCGCGAAGAGCGAGGCGGAGGATGCGGCGGCGGATGCGGCGATGAGAGCGGAGACGAGGAGGAAAGAGAGAGCGCGCGAAAGGTAAGCTTGGTGAAGGGGTGAGTGTTGGAGAAGGGAAGCCATGGTGGTCGTGATGGGCAGTGGTACAAAAGGCGTCTACTGCCCTATGCTAGTTTCTGTCAAAGTTTTTGCGTCTAGAAGCGGAAACAGTCTATGCAGGTGAAGCATGCGCAGTCGACAGCAAGAGCTTGACCAGTGCTCGCGTGTTTCCGGAACTCTCAATTAGACCCAGGAGGGGAAGCATTGATTCCACTGAGACTTCGCACGCGCGCCTAGCGGGACTTGCTTGCGAAGCTCTCTGAACTTGGGGCTTACTAAAAAGGTTCTCTCGCTAGTAGCTCGCTTTTTTAATATCTACGGAACACCGGCGACGATCCTTTCTATTTCAGCACGAGTCGAGGGTAGCTCTGGCGAATGTGGGGCTAAGCGAAAGCGCAGGTTGAAACAGCAGACGGGGGCGGTGGGAGCGTGCGAAGCGCAAGTGGCGGAGAGGGGCTGCGAATGGGCACAGCTTTTGAAGCTGAGGCTGCCATGTCACGCGATTTCGGACCCCCAGCCGCAACTAGGCATACGTCCTTCACCCCTGCATGTCTGCGTGTCTCTGGCTGTCTGCATGTCTGCGAGCATTTCCTTCCGGATGGCAGTAATTCGAGGTTTCGGCACCGCAGTCATTTCGCGAGCAGAAATCGAGGTTTCAGCACCGCAGTCATTTCGCGAGCAGAAATCGAGGTTTCAGCACCGCAGTCATTTCGCGAGCAGAAATCGAGGTTTCAGAAATCAATCTCTGGCATAGGCTCTGCCTGTGGCTGTCTGCAGGTTTCGGGGGGGTTGGCTTCAGGGAATGCCAGCAGGGGGAGGGGGGATTTGTCCCCCGCGAGTCGCGCTTATTCGAGGGCTCATCGAATTGGACTGTCAGATGCGCGATTCCAATTTGAGATCTAGCGCCTCGTCAGGCGCCATTACAAGCCCCGGCATCGAGATAGAGTGATCCGTATGCTTTTCAAGCACAACAACTCGCCGAGTATACATTGGCCAGAGTATGATAAACCCGTGATCACATTTCCATAACGAGTAAATTACCTCATTATGCTATGCAGTATATACAATAACCCACGTGAAAGTGCTCATAATTGGTTAGCCATGACATTGCATAAGATATTCTACTACAAAAACATTTGTTGTTGAGCTAACAACACATGCTAGTACGATTATTTCCTTCGCACAATCCTCCCCTTCATACAAATTCAAATCTTCGCATCTGGATGGCCGAATTTCTCTCTGATTGTGAACTTACACGGCCATAGTTCGAGACCTAAGGCTATGCATCTCCAAAAGAGGAAGAGGCACAGAGGAATATTACTATAATGAGGATAAATGGGGGCGTGTGGGAGGGAGCTGCTATGAGGTGCTTTCCTCGGCAAGGTCTTCGTAGGTGTGGGATGCGGGAGGGAAGACGGTGGGCAGGGTTCGAATGAGCAGCTCAAACGAGGTGAAGGTGATGACTGCAGCAGGTGTGGTCCTAAAGAGGTTCGTCACACACCCCCGATAGAAGCCCCGAATGCCCTCCTCCTTGAATATCTGATGGTTGGAGTGGATGGGGAGGACAGGAGGGAGAAGAGGAGAGGGGAGACAGGAGTGAGAGAGACAATAGATAGCCAGATAGAAGCAGTGAATGCTCTCCTCCTTGAATATCTGATGGTTGAATTTAGGGTAGGGGCAGGAGAGGAGAGGGATAGTGGGAATAGTGGAGGCAGGAAGACATGAGAGATTCATGAGTGCATCAAATGGAAAATTTTTAGAATCATCAAAAATACACTGCAGATTCATGAGTGCATCGAATGGGAATAGTGATTACAATACTGTGCAGACAGGTTATAAGTCATAATAGCTGCATTTGGATTAACTCAAAACACCCAGCTGACTTTAAGCTGACATAAATGCACACACAGCTATAGCTTGAGTTAAGGTCACCCACATCACATTGTCACCCACGCCAGTGTAACAAGCGTGAGGAGTCTATTTTTGAGGCGCCTAAACCTGCATCACATTGTCACCCACTGAGTGTAACAACGAGCTACACTCATCCGCGTGGTACAGTCATCCATGCCAGTGTACCAGTGGGCTGTAACTGAGGCCACTACCTGCATTTTACAGTCACCCATGCCATGTACCGATGGGCTATAACCGAGGCTACCATAGCGTAGGCTACACTCACCCGCGTTATACAGTCACCCACGCCAGTGTACCGGTGCACATTCCCAAGGTCCTTCCCCTGCTCCTGCAGCCGTGCCCTCACCACCTGAAGGGGGTAGGAATGGGAGGGAGGAGAGCAAAGAAAGTAAGTGATTCTGAGTCTCGTCGATGGCCTTTTCTCGTACCAACGAGGCGAACAAGGAAGAGGAAAGGCCTTTGCCTAGTGTTGATGAGCCGACGTCCCATGCCTTTGATAGGACGGTGCACAAAGCCTTCGGAGACCGAAGGTGCATTTACAGTCGTCTCTTAAAACGCAATGAGCAGAGCACTTACCTCATGCGGGTATGTGAGTGTCGATGCAAAGACTGGAGGGACTGCAGAGGCGGCTGCTAGCTGGGATGGGGTTGTGCGTGCAAGGAAAGAGGGGCTTACCTCATGTGGGTATGTGAGTGTGGACGCAAAGACTTTAGAGATCGCAGATGCCGCTGCCAGCTGGGAGGGGGTGAGGGTGTCCGTGGTTGACCCTCCTGAGGCAAGACACACAGGGGGAAGAGGATAGAGCACCACTTAGAAAGAGGATAGAGCACCACGTAGGAAGAGGTGGCGAGAGAGGGAGGTCAGGAGGGAGGGCGGTGGGAACACATGGGAAGGCAGAGGCGGGTGAGGAGGTGGGAGGCCATGAGGAGGTGGGAGGGCGTGAGGAGGTGGGAGGCGGTGAGGAGGTGTCCGTGAAACCCCTCCTCACGGTTGGGAGTGGACTGAATTGTCACGGGGAGGAGACTAAATTGCACCGCCTTCTAGGCAGAAGAGTTCGCACCATTTTCTAGAGAACTAGGCACCGCTGCAACCAGGCATCACTGCATGTGTGAACCCAAAACAAGCCATGCTCACTCACTCACCTGTGCGATCTGTTGCATGAGGTACTCGTACATGGGGAACTGAATGGCCACAGCACTAGTCACAATGTATTTCCCATGTCCCATAACATGGGGAACATGCTTTTGAGTCGACTCAAAAGCATGTATTTCCCATGCGCCATAACATGCTCCACAAAGCAACCATGTCGCCTCTGCACTCCTCAAACGTGCTTCGGATACTCGTACATGGGGAACTGTAACTAAATGGCCACAGCGAGCGTGCCATACATAGCAGGTCACCATCATCGCCTGTGCACCCTTTCTCACCTGTGCATGCTACCTGTTGCTTGACGTACTCGTACATGGGGAACTGAATGGCCAGACCACCAGTCACTACGTGTCCACATGCCATCACATGCCATCACATGCCATCACATGCCCTTCAAAGCAACCGTCTCACTCTGCACGCTATCTGCTGCTTCAGGTACTCGTACACGGGGAACTGGATGGCCATGTGACGTCACACAGTGCCACACCAGACCAACCAACGCACCTCTGGATGACTGATTCCCGCCAGGGCCGGCACCACGCCAGAAAGCAACCATCCCAACTCTTGACGCGAACCTGTTGGCACCCATTCTCACCTCTGCACGCGATCTGCTGCTTGAGGTACTCGTACATGGGGAACTGGATGGCCACGTGGCTGATTCCCGCCAAAGCTGGCACCACGCCACTGCTCACAAACGGACCAAACGCACCAAACGCACCAAACGCACCAAACGCAAAGCCCCGACCCAGGAGGCCGAGACCTAAACTCAGCCGGGAACACATAAGACCCAGAACCAAACGCAAAGCCCAGAACCAAACGCAAAGCCCAGAACCAAACGCAAAGCCCAGAACCAAACGCAAAGCCCCGAACCAAACGCAAAGCCCAGAACCAAACGCAAAGCCCAGGACCAAACGCAAAGCCCAGAACCAAACGCAAAGCCCAGGACCAAACGCAAAGCCCAGGACCAAACGCAAAGCCCAGGACCAAACGCAAAGCCCAGGACCAAACGCAAAGCCCCGACCAAACGCAAAGCCCCGACCAAACGCAAAGCCCCGACCAAACGCAAAGCCCAGGACCAAACGCAAAGCCCCGACCAAACGCAAAGCCCCGACCAAACGCAAAGCCCCGACCAAACGCAAAGCCCCGACCAAACGCAAAGCCCCGACCAAACGCAAAGCCCAGAACCAAACGCAAAGCCCAGAACCAAACGCAAAGCCCAGAACCAGTTTTCAAGATGTGCCGGGAAAACTCACGGCCTAAACTCAGCCTAAACTCAGCCTACACTCAGCCTAAACTCAGCCTAAAGTCAGCCTACACTCAGCCTAAACTCAGCCTAAAGTCAGCCTACACTCAGCCTAAACTCAGCCTACACTCAGCCTAAACTCAGCCTACACTCAGCCTAAACTCAGCCTAAACTCAGCCTAAACTCAGCCTAAACTCAGCCTACACTCAGCCTAAACTCAGCCTACACTCAGCCTAAACTCAGCCTAAACTCAGCCTAAACTCAGCCTAAACTCAGCCTAAACTCAGCCTACACTCAGCCTAAACTCGGCCTAAACTCAGCCTACACTCAGCCTAAACTCAGCCTACACTCAGCCTAAACTCAGCCTAAACTCAGCCTAAACTCAGCCTAAACTCAGCCTAAACTCAGCCTACACTCAGCCTAAACTCAGCCTACACTCAGCCTACACTCAGCCTAAACTCAGCCTAAACTCAGCCTAAAGTCAGCCTAAAGTCAGCCTAAACTCAGCCTACACTCAGCCTAAACTCAGCCTACACTCAGCCTAAACTCAGCCTAAACTCAGCCTACACTCAGCCTAAACTCAGCCTAAACTCAGCCTAAACTCAGCCTAAACTCAGCCTAAACTCAGCCTAAACTCAGCCTAAACTCAGCACGTCTCCCCACACCTGCACATACCGCATAACCCCTCCCAACCCACCCCTCCCTCTACAGCCCGCCCAGCCCCTCCCCTTTTTGATGATTTCCTCCCAACCCACCCCTCCCCTTTTTGATGATTTCCTCCCAACCCACCCCTCCCCTTTTTGATGATTTCCTCCCAACCCACCCCTCCCCTTTTTGATGATTTCCTCCCAACCCACCCCTCCCCTTTTTGATGATTTCCTCCCAACCCACCCCTCCCCTTTTTGATGATTTCCTCCCAACCCACCCCTCCCCTTTTTGATGATTTCCTCCCAACCCACCCCTCCCCTTTTTGATGATTTCCTCCCAACCCACCCCTCCCCTTTTTGATGATTTCCTCCCAACCCACCCCTCCCCTTTTTGATGATTTCCTCCCAACCCACCCCTCCCCTTTTTGATGATTTCCTCCCAACCCACCCCTCCCCTTTTTGATGATTTCCTCCCAACCCACCCCTCCCCTTTTTGATGATTTCCTCCCAACCCACCCCTCCCCTTTTTGATGATTTCCTCCCAACCCACCCCTCCCCTTTTTGATGATTTCCTCCCAACCCACCCCTCCCCTTTTTGATGATTTCCTCCCAACCCACCCCTCCCCTTTTTGATGATTTCCTCCCAACCCACCCCTCCCCTTTTTGATGATTTCCTCCCAACCCACCCCTCCCCTTTTTGATGATTTCCTCCCAACCCACCCCTCCCCTTTTTGATGATTTCCTCCCAACCCACCCCTCCCCTTTTTGATGATTTCCTCCCAACCCACCCCTCCCCTTTTTGATGATTTCCTCCCAACCCACCCCTCCCCTTTTTGATGATTTCCTCCCAACCCACCCCTCCCCTTTTTGATGATTTCCTCCCAACCCACCCCTCCCCTTTTTGATGATTTCCTCCCAACCCACCCCTCCCCTTTTTGATGATTTCCTCCCAACCCACCCCTCCCCTTTTTGATGATTTCCTCCCAACCCACCCCTCCCCTTTTTGATGATTTCCTCCCAACCCACCCCTCCCCTTTTTGATGATTTCCTCCCAACCCACCCCTCCCCTTTTTGATGATTCGGACAAGGGCTGTGAACGTTCACCCCCCCTCAGGGTACTCTGAGAACTGACAGTGAGAACGCTCTTTTCTAACTGTCAGTTTTTTGCTAATGCGACCTTCCTACGCTGCTGCTACTCTTCCATGACAACTAATTCGGACTGAATTAGTTCACCCAAGGGCTGAAAACGTTTTTGAGTCGACTCAAAAGCAGTCGCTCTGCTTAGTCGCCTCTCAGTCCTCCACCAGTTCCCTCACCTCTCTACCCATCCTTCGCCTACCCCTCTCAGAGCCCCTCTCATGCACATACCTCCCAGCCCCTCCCCTGTACTTACCTCCCAGCCCCTCCCCTCTGATTAGTCGCACGAGGGTTAAAACGGTTCATCCCTCACCTCACATGTATGCACCCCTCTCAGTGACCCTCACCTGTACAGCCCGCCCAGCCCCTCCTCCCTGGTGATTCGCACCAGGGCTGAGAGCGTTCACCCCTCAACCCTCACCCATCCCCTCACACCTCCCCAGTACAGCCCTCCCCAGTACAGCCCTCACCTGTACAGCCCTCCCAGCCCCTCCTCCCTGGTGATTCGCACCAGGGCTGAAAACGTTCCCCTGTACGGCCGCCTGTTGGTGCGCATGGCTTGGGTCTGGTGTTGAGAAGTGGGGGGGGGGGGGGGAGGGGGGAGGCAGAGGGGGTGAAGGGAGGAGTGACGAGGGGAGGAGGGGGCGGAGAAGGGGGGAGAGACGGGAGAGGCGAGGGAAGGGAGGAGGGCGAGAAACGTTCCTAGGTACGGCCGACTGTTAGCGCGCATTGCGTGAGGAGTCTATTTTTGAGGCGCCTCAAAAATACGTTCCTCGGTACGGCCGCCTGCTGGCGCACATTGCGTGAGGAGTCTATTTTTTAGGCGCCTCAAAAATACGTTCCTAGGCACGGCCGACTGTTGGTGCGCATTGCTTGGGCCTGGTAGGAGCGGGTGAGTGCAGGGGGGAAGGGGGAGAGGGTAGGGGGAAAAGAGGTGTCTTGTGTAATGAGTCGATTTTTTAGTCGACTCAAAAATCGACTCATGACACAATGGGGAAGGGGGAGAGGGTAGGGGGAAGGGGGAGAGGGTAGGGGGAAGGGGGAGAGGGTAGGGGGAAGGGGGAGAGGGTAGGGGGAACAGAGGTGTCTTCAGGAGAGGAGGGAGAGGGGATGGCGGGGTTGAATTGGAAGGGGGAGAAAAAATGGGGGCGGGGGGGGGGCGCTGAGAAACCCACCTGTAGGTGTGTCTTGACCACCCACAGCGGGTTGGTGGCAAGGACAGTAGCCGTGCCCGCTCCCGCTGCGGCCACCACACTCCTTCCTTCCCAGCGACAGCTGCGGCTGCCACACCAGACCCACAAGCCTAACATCCACCTGAAACCAGCAAAACAGCCCACCTGTAGGCGTGTCTTCACCACCCACAGCGGGTTGGTAGCTAGGACAGTAGCCGTGCCCGCTCCTGCTGCGGCCACCACACTCCTTCCCAGTGACAACTGCTGCGGTGGCGGCCGTGGCTGCTGCTGCTCCTCCTGCGGCGGTTGTTCTGGTCCCTGTTGCGATGCTTCTTGGTGGTCGCTGGGAGCTGGAGTAGGAGTAAGGACGAACAAGGTGCGAGGGAGGAAGGGAGGGAGGAAGGGAGGAAGGGAGGGAGGAAGGGAGGAAGGGAGGGAGGAAGGGAGGAAGGGAGGGAGGAAGGGAGGAAGGGAGGGAGGAAGGGAGGAAGGGAGGGAGGGAGGAAGGGAGAGAGGAAGGGAGGGAGGAAGGGAGGGCAACAGCAACAGCAACAGATGATTGCCTTTGAGGAGCCTCAAAAAGCATGTGTGGAAGATATGGCAGCCGGGGGAGCAAGGGCAGCAGGGGGGGCAGGGGGAGCAGGGGGAGCAGGGGGAGGCGTCTAAAAAATAGACTTCTTCCATGTATGATTGTATACTTCCAGTGGGTTTGCTTGCACCCATCCACACCGTACTGCATACACTCCAATATACCCAGGATGTGGCAATATTGGTGATGTGCCACCCACGCCATGCACCAAAACGCGTGGGTCCATCCGTTAGCACACCTGCACTTGCACTTGGTTTACTCAGTGAGATTTTCTTTTTGTAGGATTCTCAAAACGCACGGGACCATCCATTAACACACCTGCGCTTGCACTTGGTTTGCTCAGCATCCCCTTTAAGTGATCGTACACTGAAAAGTGAAGGAACCAACTGAAATAGATTCGTTCCTTAGCATAACAATAGTTGCACTCAATAACTCACCTGCGCTTGCACTCGGTTCGCTCAGCATCCGCTTCAAGTGATCGTACACTGAAAAGTACACCTGTCAGAGGGGAGAGCCAGAAGGAGAGAGAGGAGAGGAAGAGACATTACGGAGCGGGGCGAGAATGCTTGCACTCGGGCTCGCTTGGTATCAGCTTTAAGTGATCGTACACTGAAAAGTACACCTGCCGGAGAGAAGAGACAGAAGGAGAGTGAGAGCAGGTGAAAGACGCAAATGTCATTGGGGAAGGGAGCAAGGATGCTTGGTTTCGGCTCGCTTAGCGCCCGCGAGTGACCGTCTACTGATATCCCACATCTCCCCGCCCCTTGCACCCTCCCCCTCCCCGCGAGTGACCATCTCCCCGCCCCCCCTCTCCCACCCCTTGCACCTACCGCCCAGTTGGGCAGCAGTGCAACCATGGCGGGGGAGAGACTCCTATAGCGCCCCCTCTGCCCCTCCGGGCGCTCATAGCCCTCCCCCCCTTTCACCTACAGTGCAGTTGGGCAGCAGAGCCCCCATGGTGGGGGACAGGACAGCCCCCTACAGAGCCCTCTCAGCCCCTCCGCGCGCCAAATCGTCTGCAGCGTAGTTTTGAGGCGCCTCAAAATATAAAATCCGCGTGATAGGAGTCTAGTTTTGAGGCGCCTCAAAAGCAGAGCCACCATGGTGGGGGACAGACAGCCCCCTGTAGAGCCCTCTCAGCCCCTCCGCGCGCCAAATCGTCTGCAGCGACCCCGCTATCACTCCCATGCGCTCCTAGCCCCTCCCACCTCCCCAACTTTCCCCATCCCAACCCCAAACCCACCCTCCCCCATACGTACCGCCCAGTTTGGCAGCAGAGCCACCATGGTGGGGGAGAGCCCCCTATAGAGCCCCCGTAGCCCCTCCGTGCGCCAGATGGTCTGCAGCGACCCCGCTATCACGCCCATGCGCCACCGCCCCGCCGCTGCTGCCCTCACCCCCGCCCCCGCGCCCACCCCCGCCCCCGGCCCCCCTGATGTTCCCGCTGCTCCCCCTGCCCCTGCTGCGGCTGCTGCTGCTGCTGAGGCGGAGGGGGGAGTGGCGAGGGCGGTCGCTATCCTGGCAAACGGCAGGGAGGAGTTGGACGCTGCAGCTGGTGGCGCCCTAGCTGCTGCTGCTGCTGCTGCTGCTGCTGGCCCCCCTGTTGCTACCGGCCCTCCTGTCGATCCTCCCGCACTTGCAGTCGAGCGTAGCGCAGCAGCTGCTGCTGACGTGGAGGCTTGGTGAGCGCCCAGCACTTGCAGGCGGGTTTTGACCACGTCAAGGGGCGCTACAAACGTCGCGGCTACAGCTCCTGGCGCCAGTGGAAGAATGGACGGGAGGGGGGGGCGGGGGGAGGAGGGGGAGGAAGGGGGAGGGGGGGAAGGGGGGAGAGGCGGGGGGGGGGGGGGGAAGGAGGGGATGGGAATGGGAAAGGTCAGGGCTACAAACGTCGCGGCTACAACTCCTGGGGAAGCAACGGGCTACAGCTCCCTCCGTTACACCCTTCTTTCCTTTAACCCCTGTCCGCGCCTGCGCCTGCGCCTGCGCCTGCGCCTGCGCCTGCGCCTGCCCCCGCGCCCGCCATGCCGCTGAAGAGCTTCGACCGCTCATCTTCCCGCAACGCCGCCACACCCCGCTTTCATTCCGCCCCCCTCCCACTCCCCGCTTCCATTCCGCCCCCCCTCCCACTCCCCGCTTTCATTCCGCCCCCCTCCCACTCCCCGCTTCCATTCCGCCCCCCCTCCCACTCCCCGCTTTCATTCCGCCCCCCCTCCCACTCCCCGCTTCCATTCCGCCCCCCCTCCCACTCCCCGCTTCCATTCCGCCCCCCCTCCCACTCCCCGCTTTCATTCCGCCCCCCCTCCCACTCCCCGCTTCCATTCCGCCCCCCTCCCACTCCCCGCTTCCATTCCGCCCCCCCTCCCACTCCCCGCTTCCATTCCGCCCCCCCTCCCACTCCCCGCTTCCATTCCGCCCCCCCTCCCACTCCCCGCTTTCATTCCGCCCCCTGCTTCTCTTTCCCCGTTCTTTCCGCCCACCCCTTTCCTCACCTGCGCCAGCGCCAGCCATGCCGCTGAAAGCTTCTCCTCACTCGCCCCAATCCCTCCCCCCTTCCCCCTCTCCTCACCCGCGCCAGCGCCAGCCATGCCGCTGAACAGCTCCAAACCGCTGCTCTTCCCGCAACTCCGCCACCAGCGTTTCTCCTGTGCCCCCAAGTCCCTTACATCTTGACCCTCCCCCCTAACCCCCCTAACCCCCACTAACCCCCACTAACCCCCACTAACCCCCACTAACCCCCACTAACCCCCACTAACCCCCACTAACCCCCACTAACCCCCACTAACCCCCCTAACCCCCCCTAACCCCCCTAACCCCTCCCCCCCCCCCCCCCTAATTTCCCCCTTTCACCCCCACCCCCCTCTATTTTTTAGGCGCCTCAAAAATAGACCCCTTACACCCCCACCCCCCTCTCCCGCATTTCTTTAACCTATCCTCACCTGCGCCAGCGCCAGCCATGCCGCTGAACAGCTTCGACCGCTGCTCCTTCGGCAGATCCGCCATACCTCTCACCCTGCATCCCTTTTGACCCCCTGATTCCCATTCCCATTCCTCCCTTTCCCTTCCCTTCAATCCTTTCTCACCTGCGCCAGCGCCAGCCATGCCGCTGAACAGCTCCAACCTCTGCTCTTCCCGCAACTCCGCCATCAACGATTCTCCCGTTCTCCCCCCCCCCCCCCCCCCCCCCCCCTTTCTCCCGCATTTCTTAAACCTATCCTCACCTGCGCCAGCGCCAGCCATGCCGCTGAACAGCTTCGACCGCTGCTCCTCCGGCAGCTCCGCCATCCATTTCTTCACGCGCCTACCGCTTTCCCCCTCCCTTCGCCCCTCCCTTCCCCCTCCCTTCCCCCTCCCCACCGCCTCGCGCCGTGGACGCCAGATCTCCGCCGTTCAATCGAATTCCACCAGCCGTCCGATCTTCCAGCGCCGCGGTGATCGACCTTCTGACCTTCAGATCCTCGCTGGCGGAATCTAAGCGATTCTATGTAAGGTAATAGCCGTTACGGCGCTTAGACAACATATAAGGATCGCGACGAATGAACCGAGTTAGAAGAGCTGTGCGATCGCAGCTTAGCCTACATACACAATCGCTGAGTTAATCTTCAACAAGGCACTTTCCAGTAACGAGCTGTAACTTATTCTCCGCGGTCGGTCTTTGCTCTTCGCCGTTCGCACATATCAAGTGCGTTGGTGTCGCGAGTTGGCGAAGCTATACCTTCAGAGAAAAGATAGCCGTTTATTATTCTCAGATGGAGATGGAAGGCTAGAAAACAATCAGGACAGGTCAGCCATCGAGGCGGGATCCTGCAGGAATCCCTAGGTCGATGAAGAGACCTATCTTGTAGAGAAGAGACCTAATACTCTAACCTGATCTGGAGGAAAGGTAGGATCAGGTCAGGTTTGTGAGAAACAACACTCTAGTAGATTGCTGTACTCCTGCTGCTGCGTTCTGTTCTGTTGTGTGTGAGTGAGAGTCGAACCGGTGGCCATGGTCAGGTAAGCGAGCCTGAGCTCGAGGCTCGCCGAGTCCATAACGTCCAGTAACTATGGTTCGGAAATCGCCGAGGCTGTTTCGTCGCTTAGGCTGTCGCTGTCAAGCTGGAGATTTGGGGCAAGATCAGCCGCACTCACATTATGCCAGAGCCAAAATCATTTTGGCTCACTCACATGACATTCATTTTCGGGCAACGGAAAAATATAAAGCCCAGGGGGACCTGGATGTCATTTGGTAGGCATCAACCCTAAACTCGTTTCGGGGAGCATAAATAAAGGATTTGATTGGCCGTCACTAGAGTGAGCCAAACTGAATTCGTCCTCTGGCATAATGTGAGTCTCTGTGGTGATTCCCGCAGAGATTTTCAGGTTTGGTGACCCAGCTCAGGACGACATTCGGATCCAATTGGTTCTGTTCGCGGGTGACGAATGGGGTTCGAGAAAAAGCGTCTATTTACGTCCAATAAGATAGGGCTTTCGTGGCCTCGAACACGCCACGTGTTTGAGTAGTGCCGAGTGTCGCTTGATGAGTAGTCTACGAATCTCCAACTGGTGTGCACTAGCCATGATAACACTACCGTTTAGTACAGAACTCGTAAGCGTACAAGAAGTTCTAAACGTATTTTCTGCCTAAGATATGGTGAGTAGGGTTTCACCCAGCAAAAAAATGTTAACTATTTTTTTTTTGTAAAATATCACATAATATGAACCAGAAAAATATTTTACCAATTTATTTCACTATATATGATCCAGAGAACTAACTGTAAAGAAAACTTTCCACGCTTCATTTTGCCTCTGAATACTTGTGTTGTTCTTTTCGCTTTCCACGGATGTAGTTTAACGGGTACACAGGGGCTTTCCAAGAAACTGCATCACTCACCACCCCACCGACTGTTCGGTCTGCGACTGAATGGGAGTGTCATTTCACCGACGTGCGTGCGTGCGACTCTCTCTGCCGTCGCCCACCGCCGGCGAACTCACGCTGTCAGAACTCACGAAGCCGAAGCCTCAAACCGCGGGTTCACCGAGCCATTTGCTTCGGCCCCCGCCAATATTGTGTGATTCTCAGGCTCACTCTGCCCGTATCTCCCGTCATGTCGCTACTCTTTCGCCATGCCTTTCGTCAGACGCACCTCGTCCGTCGTTAACATTTTCGCCAGCTCGTCGATTTTCCTCCATTTTCTGCATCCGCGCGGCAGAGACCAGTAACGAGGGGCTGGGCGCTCCCTAGTCCGTTCTGCCCCGAGCCGAAATCTCGGTTCCCGAACCTTCTTCAGTACTCTGCGTTTCTCACACTTCCCATCACTCCATACCTCCCAAACCACACTCGCCCACTACATCTCAAACGAACCTAGCCTCGCGCCATACCACGTAGTTCGCCTCGTTCCGTACCCTTACCAAACCTCGCCGCTTCGTCACCTTTCCAAACCTCACCGTCACCTTTCCACCAAGCCACTCCTTCACTTCGTTCGAGTCATCGGCGACTCGACGTCGACTCGACCTTCAACCAGCGCGCCCCAAACCAACCCAAGCAAAGCCGTCGTCTTTCCGTCCACGTTGTCGGTCGCCTGGTTGTTTGTTACGAGCGCTGAAATTCGCACGCAGCGTAGATTTCGGGTCGGAAGATAGGACTCGTGAGTCATCAGCGAAGACTAGGAACTTGCTGAGCCACAATAGTCTTTCCAGCGCAACGTTTCGCAGAATACCGTCGCAAGCGAAGACCGTCTCCCAGCAAAGAACGTCTCTATTCTTGGCACCGTTCCCGACTCGGAGTGAAATCGCCCAATCGTGAACATTTTCCCGCGGCTACTAGCCCCGCCTTCGCCCAGAAAAACAGCAACGGAAGGAGATTGACCCAGAAGCAGCAGGGGATTCGAGGCGTCTCACAACATCTCCAACCATCTCCAACCATCTCAAACCATCTCAAACCATCTCAGACCGCATCAGACCGCCTCAGGCCATCTCTGACAGTATGGGGTACGACGAGGAGCTCGGGGGCGCGGCGGCACCGGCGGGGGCGGACGCAACAATGGCGGACGTGGAGTCCCCGACGGCGGCCAAGGCGAAGTTCATTGAGGTCCGTCCCGTGCCGTCCCGTGCCGTCCGTGCCGTCCGTGCCGTCCGTGCCGTCCCATGCCGTGCCGTGAGCTGTCCAGGTGTATTTTGAGTGCGCGGGGAAACACTCAAAATACAGGTATGGTTCCAGGTGGGGGAAAGGTCGACAGTGGAGTCCCCGACGGCGGCCAAGGCGAAGTTCATTGAGGTCCGTCCCGTCCCGTGCCGTGCCGTCCCGTGCCGTGCCCCGCCGTGCCGTGCCGTGCCGTGCTGTGCTGTCTTGCGTGCCGTGCCGTGCCGTGACGTGTCGTTCCGTGTCGTGCCGTGTCGTGCCGTGCCGCGCCGTGCCGTCTTGCGTTCCGTTCCGTGCGCTGTGTTTGAGTCAGCGGGGAAACACTCGACATACAGGTGTGGTTCCATGCGGGCGGCCAAGGCGAAGCTCAAAAAGGCGCGCCTCGTGTCGTGCCGTGTCGTGTCGTGTCGTGCCGTGCCGTGCAGTCTTGCGTTCCGTGCCGTGCGGGGGAACAGTCTCCAACGGCAGCCCAGGCGAGGCTCAAAGAGGCGCGCCTCGTGACGTGCGTTGTGCTGTCACGTGTTTCCGCAAAGGCTCTCCAAACTTAGTAGTCTCTCCAAACTTAGTAGTCTCTCCAAACTTAGTAGTCTCTCCAAACTTACTTCTGCTGAGTCGACTTAGTAGTCTTTGTCGTGCCCTGCGCTGCACCTTGTTCCCAGGAGAACTTACCAAGCGCCACGTGTTGTGATGCTCCCCACGTGTCGTGATGCTCCCCACGTGTCATGACGTTTCATTTCCGCGCCTCCTCATCCCACAGGGCCGAGATACTCTTGTTCCAACCGTGAGACCGGTGTTCGAGTCTCCGTTTTGATGAAGCTTCGAGGCTGGTAGTAGTCGACGCCTTCCCTGTCTCACTCTGCGTATCCCTTTCCTCCCCACCTGCCTTATCCTTTCTTCCTTCTTCCTTCCCCTACCTTCTTCCCCCTCCTTCCCCCTTCCTGACCCATTCCCGCCTAACCCTTCCCCCGTTCTCTCCCCCATTTCCCAGGCGTCCGCGGCAGACCTAACGAAAGCGCAGCTGAAGGCGGATGCCAGCAGGGACAAGGGTGCGAGGAAGAGCGGAGGGAAGGGCGCGAGCGCGCGGCGGCGAAACTGCGGGTGGTGCGACGTAGCGGCGTGGACGGGGCTCTTTGTATCGCTGGCGCTCGTTGGATTCGGCGTGGCTATTCTCATCCTCGCTCTCACGTTCAGCACCGAGGTCAGCTCTCCCGCTTCACTCGCGTGGACGGGCCTCTGACCTTTGAGTCGACTCAAAAGTCGGATATGGCGTTCGACACTCACTCGCGTGGATGGGCGTCTCCCCTCTCCTTCGGGTGGTGCGACGTTGCCACGTGGACAGGCCTCTTCGTATCTCCGGTGCTTATTGGGCTCGGATTGGCGATTCTCCTTCTCGCTCTCACGTTCTAACACCGAGCTAGCTCTCCAAGAAGGATGCATTCCCGTGCACTAGGCGGAAAATACAGCTCATTGCTGACTGTGCTTCATTTGGATTCCGCTGCTGTGCTTCCTCCACATGCCTTCCTCCCCCACCCACCCCATGTCTCCATGCACCTTACCATTCCGTTTCTGCTCACCAGCCTTGTCCGCAGTCACATCTTCCATCCCTCTTGCCGTCCCACCCCCTCTTTTCTCCTCCCATCCTCTTTCCCTCGTGGAGGACACATCAGCGTTTTGAGAGATTTGCATAACAGTCCCCTCTTGCTCCATTGAGATGGTCTCCCCTCTATCCCACCCTCCCCACGCCCCTCGTAAAAGTAGGTTTATTTTGAGACGTCTCAAGATAAACTCCATGTTTTATTGACACGGCCGCCCCTCAATCCCACCCTCCCAACCACCCTCCTCCCTCCTTTCCCTCCCTCTTGTTCGCCGCAGGACCCAAAGTTTGAAATCCTCAAGGCGGATCTCATGCAGATTATTTTAGGATTCTCAAATGTGACTCCCCTTCTCCTCCTCCTCCTTCCCCCCAGAAAGCCCATTATCTGCACCTCAGGACCCAAAGTTTGAGATCCCATCCTCTCCATTCCACCCCTCCTGCCCATTATCTGCACCTCAGGACCCAAAGTTTGAGATCACATCCTCTCCATTCCACCCCTCCTGCCCATTATCTGCACCTCAGGACCCAAAGTTTGAGATCCCATCCTCTCCATTCCACCCCTCCTGCCCATTATCTGCACCTCAGGACCCAAAGTTTGAGATCACATCCTCTCCATTCCACCCCTCCTGCCCATTATCTGCACCTCAGGACCCCAAGTTTGAAATCCTCAAGGTGGATCTGACACAGCTGGACCTTGGGACGTCCGGGAACCTTCTGTTTGACTTCAACAACTTCAAGATAAAGGCGAACGGGATGGCGGACGTGAAGGCGCTGGTGGTTAACCCTAACAACCACGAGGTCATTGTGGAGATGCTCAATGTCAACCTGAAGCTCTTCAATGTCAACATCGCCAACACCTCGGTACGCGCTGGATTTTTTTCGAGTGGTACGTCCTTGAACGCTATAGCATTGGTGGTTAACCCCAACAACCATGACGACATAGTGGAGACGCTGAATGTCGATCTGACGCTGTTCAATGTCGACATTGCCATCACTTCGGTGAGATATGGATTGCAGGGAGAGTGGTTGTACAGTGATTTGACTGCCTAAGCCCCTCATCAATAGATTAACTACACTGAGTGCAAATGGCAGTGAACTGCTCAATGAGGGTGCACTTTTCCTCCTATTCGTTAATCCGCAACCACTAACATATGTTCCACACTTAATGCGTGCCGCCGATTCCCATTTCATCCAGGTGCCGGGTTTCGAGCTGTCCAAGAAGGGAAACACTACACTGAGCATTCCGTTTCCCATAAAGAATCTTCCACTTCTTGCTACGGGCAACAAGGACAACCTCATTACAACCTCGCTCCGAAAGGGTCAAGTGGATGTCAAGGTGAGATATGGAAACATGTGGGTGGCTCGTTTGACATTGCGTATGCTTGTTCACAAGGCGTGCTTCGCTGCATCGCCTTATTCATCGTTCCATGATTATCGGTCCATGCTTGTGCAACAGCTCAATATAAACTCCAGAGGCAAGGTGAAGATTATGGGAATGACAACACCATCATACAATGTGAGTACCGGAACCGCAAGTTCTCGGCCTTCTTCATGATACTTGTATTAGTTTTGTTCTCATTTTTTCTTCCATCGTCCACTGACTTGGGTTGCAGCTCCTTATTGCGTGCAATATCACCGTCGACCCATTTGGAGGGAACCAACTCTTTCGACAAAAGTGCTTTAAGACAAGGTCGAAAGCCTAACGATAGAAAGACCAACTTCGTTTGCATGAGCATGTCATGTGCGTTGAAGTTTAGTGCCTATATTTAATGCGTGAATATCAAATAGTATGGACAAATCACATTGGGTAGCTTGTATGATGGTTCTTACAAGATATATACAAGCGGTTTAAATCATTTCACCATCTCACGAATCTCGTGATTCCTCTACCCGCTGTACATGCAAACGCACTGCGTAAACGTTTGAAATGTCGGTGTAACTGCACGATCAGTCGCGCCCTTCCTAGCCCCAGCGCGGCTGACAACCTCCGAATCGCGTTGCCTGCCAGACCTACGTAGGTTGTGGTAGCAGGCGCTCCGGCTCCAGCTGTGGTCCTCGTTCCCCCGCCAAATCCATGGAACAAATATCGAGGCGTTTCGCGATCCATCAGTTGTTCGTCTGGTCTCTTGTTCACTGGCGGAAATGTTCGCATCCAATCGAATGTTCTGGTTGGGTCGGTAGGCCGGTCGCAGCTCTCGACCACCGCCATCCGACATAATCGGGCCATCGAGTTTACCCAGAGTCATCGGGCATCGGGTACCACCACTTCTGTCCTTTCTGGGGGAATCCACTTCCCCAATCATCAGAATCCAGCTGTCGCACATCGCTAGGGAACCGTTAAGAGTGTTACCACCATTCATGCGAGGGCTTGAGCGTCAGCTCGCTAGTGTTACCCCTCTCTCCGTGCGACAGCTTGCCTCCATCCTCCTCACCTTGCTGTTGGTTGGGAGGTGAGGGGCCGGCCACAAGCATCACCTACTTATTTACAGTAGTACTTCAGTCTACTGAATCCTGAAGTACCATTCAGTAGTTGCTATGAGCCAGCAACTCCCTAGTCGCAAGAACCATTATCAATGCCTTGATCTTAGGCTTGTTGGCAACATAGTCGGCGTATCGGATAAGCCGTAGTCAGAATTCGGTCCCCTGAAACTGATCCTCTAATAACCAAACAGCGCTTGAACTGCTGTGTTCGCAGCTCGTAAAATATCATCAGCTTGTTCGCTTCCGCCTCCCAGACAGCATTCCGCTGTCTCGTCAATAGTCTACATTCCAACCTGCTGACTTTTGAGTCGACTCAAGAGTCACCTTGTCTCGTCCCTAGTCTTCATTCCAACCTGCTTCTGCAACCGAACCTCCTCCTCAGCAGGGCACGTTTGTTCCCAAGAACTAGCGACTTGACCAGCGTATTTTCCGTAGATTGAGCTGCGCGTTTTCCGCAGCATCCGCGAGTTGGAGATATTATGGGCAAAGGTGATTTTCACCCTATCAGAAGCAATTCAGCCCGCGTGGACCAGGAGGAGAAGTACACGGACATCACGAACGACCTCGAGCAGCCATATGTACGTGAATAACGTTTGCGATGTATTTGAAATGTTTCAAGTTCTGGGTAAGTGGACCAGGAGGAGAAGTACTCGGGCATCACGAGAAGCACGTACGACCTCGAGCAGCCTTACGTACGTTTATCCACGGGATTACCGTTTGCGTAGAACCCGTGCGTTACGAGTCTATTTTTGAGTAACGAGCCTACTGTCTGCGTAGAAGCACGTCTCAGCTTCGCAGCCTTATGTCATCGACGTGCTTTGTGACTGTGTAGAAGCTCGTCTGTGCATAGCAGCGGTGCGTCATCCACGGGCTTACTGTCCGCGTAGAAGCACGTCTCTGCTTCGCAACCTTGTGTGTCATCGACGTGTCGCGTCTCGCATGGCCATTATCCACGTTACTCTTTGTGTCCTGTGGTACTCCTCTTCTCTCCTTTAGTCACTCGTATCGCATTGTAATTATGCCGTCGCTCAATCTCGTCGCACGTCGCTCTCTCATTGTTTGAACTGACCGCTCTGTTGTCATCCTAGCAACACGTGGCGGAAGCAGAGACGTTGGATGCCTTGGACACGGATCAGGCGGATGATTCTATATTCGCTCATGACGTTCCCCCCCTTCCTGCCTGTGTTTTCTATAGCAGAAGGGAGGTGACTTTTGAGTGGACTCAAAAGTCACCTCGTTCCCCCCTTCCCTCGTGTGTTTTCTATAGCAGAAGGAGCAATACATGGCGGACGCAGAGGCCTTCGATGTCGTTGAATTGGTTCAGGCGGATTTTTCTGTATTTGCTTGTAAACATCTCCTCCCTTCCCCCCTTCCTGCCTGTGTTTTCTCTTGCAGAAGGAGCAATACATGGCGGACACAGAGGCCTTCGATTCCTTCGAGATGGATCAGGCGGCGAAGCAGCAGCAGAAGCGCGGTTGCTGCACGTGGCAAAACATCCTCATCACGTGCGGGCTCCTCTTCTCACTCCTCTTGACCATCGTCGGAATCGCCATACTCGTTGTCGCGTGCACCTTTAAGCCCGAGGTGAGCCTAGCACCCACCAGCAGCATCAGCAGCAGCAGAAGCGCGGTTGCTGCACGTGGCAGACTGTCGCGATAACATGCGAGCTCCTCTTCTCACTCCTCTTGACCATCGTCGGAATCTCCATCCTCGTTGTTGCGTGCACCTTTAAGCCCTTGGTGAATGTATGACGGACCTCCGAAAATTACCCCTCTACTTCAATTCAAGAATTGGGCCGTTTCGAAACAGCTGAGGCAACTTGGCAGTTAATGCGATGGGCTGGGCGACAAGATCGCTGTGCCCGAAACAAGGTAGTGATGTTTCCTGCACGAATCAATATTTCAGATTTTGCGAAGGAAAATTAACAACGGATAAGACCGCACAATTTACCAGTTGGGCCCAAAATCAAGTGGGGGGTCTAGCTCCCTATGTCAATCCCTGCTTTCCCTCCTCTGCCTGTCGGTCTGTCTGTCTGCCTGTCTGTCACACCCCTTTCCCTCACCCCTCCCACTCTTCTCCTCCCCTCCCCCCTCTCCCTTTCTTTCCCCCCTCCAGTCTCCCGTGATCCGGATTGAAAAGATCGACATCGTACGGCTAAGCTTCAACGGAACTGGCACCAACAGTGACCTAACCACTAGTCTTGGCGGGCTGGGAGCTAGTATCGGGGATGCCCTGGGGAGACCCTTGGGGGGAGCGCTGGAGAATCTGGGGAGCAGTCTCGGAAGCCTGCTGGCAGACCCGAGCAATTTCACCCTCAATATGAACGCGCTCATTAACGTTACGGCGAATGTGTACAATCCGAACAAATACGATTTCCAAGTGAAGTACCTGGACCTGTTCGTCTCCCTCTTCAATATGAGCGTCTCCAATGTCTCGGTAAGCAAAGCTTATCTTTCTGATTGTACTTACATATATGTCCCTACATACGTATTTCCCACTATCCGGACATGTTCGTGTCGCTCTTCAATATGAGCGTTTCCAATGTCTCGGTAAGTAAAGCTTGCCTTTTCTGGTTGTACTTATACATGTATGTCCCTTTTCTGCTTACATTGAATTTGCTCCTCTCCCTTGTGTTATTGTGTGCCCCTTCCATCCACCCCTTGTTCAGCTGCGCGAATTCTGGTCCCCCAGCCATCAAAACAACCACCTCACTCTCCCCATATAGTCGCTCACCGCACTCTAGCTAATCCCTGCTCCCTTTCCCCCCTCTCATGCCCCGTCCATCCACCCCTTGTTCAGCTGGGCGAGTTCTGGTCCCCCAGCAAGCAGAACATCAGCCTCACTCTCCCCATGAAGATTGTCAACGTGCCCCTGGTGTCTCTCAGCAGTGACAGCGTCATTGGCAGCTCTCTCCTGGCGCAGAAGCTCAAGATGAAGGTGGGTCCAGTGTGCCAGGTAACTCCTCTCATTCTGTGCTCGGTACACGCACCCTTGGTCGCTTAGCAGTGACAGCATCATTGGCAGCTCCCTCATGGTGCAGAAACTCAAGGTGAAGGTAAGTTTGGAGTTGCAGACCTCACATTCATCGGTAGAGTCCCCGCGTCCTTATTATGCCTGTTACTTATCTTTGAGCTGCATTGGCATCTGTTATTTATATTTTTAACATACATTCTTTGTTCTTGACCATACTTCTCAGATTCTTGGTATCTCTGAAGGGAAAGCTCAATTCTGGACGTTCTCCTCTCCGACCTATAAGGTATGTCGAAGTGCCCGGCTGCATATTGACCTTGGTCTGAGTATGTAGATTCTTGGTTACGTTTTGCTTATGTGGTGCCCATTTTTCCATGCAGGTTGGTGTTGATTGCAATGCAACAGTGAGCCCCGCCGCAGGCAAGAACACGGTCACAAAGGAATGTACTAGCAGGTCCGAAAAGGTATGAGGTGGCTGGCAGCCAAAGAGTACATGTGTTGTCTTTCGAAAAAGCCACCTCCATAAATGCTTGGAAAATCGTATGATCAATAAATCATGTATAAATTGCTGTATTTTGATGGTTCCACTTGAAGTCTTGTAGTTGCTAGACGTGCATACTTTATGGATCGCCTATCCCCGCACCTATGGAATCTGTCGGTGAGTCGCAGTGCGTTTGGCCGTCTCTGCACACAACCTCCACTGCGCTGACACCCCAACATCCCACTTCAAAGCTTGGCAAACTAGACTCCGAACCTCTCTTCAACAGTTCAAGCCTCGCCGAGCCGAGCCGACGGCGGCCTTCATCACTTTCCTAGTCATTTCCCCCACATTAGAGGGTTATTCACCGCACAGAACCGAACTGAACTACTGACTGTACTCTCTCTAGGCACAGCTGGCATGCCAAGGAACCAATAGGCAAACCGAACGTCGTTCGGTTCGGTCGGTTCGGTAGAAGGGGTGAAGCAACGTGCCACAAACAACTGTAGCTCCCTCGAAGAGGGGCCCTCACTCCCGAGCTTGTTCGCACAAGTGTACTGTACACTGTAAAAGCACCACCACCATGCCTAGGCGCCCCCGCCTCTACCGTACCGAGCCCCCAACCTCCCCGCCCCCTCCCTATCGTCCCATTGCACCTCACAACACCAGCCGGGTTACCGAGTTTCCGAGTTACTTTTTCGGCCCTACTCTACGAAAGGGGTGCGAGTTGTCGTTAGTCGTGAGTCGTCGTGACCACCCAAGATTTGCCCATTGTGTATCTTCCGGGCTGCCCTACCTGTTCTTTTACGAACCGCGCCGCGTCATCGTGTAACTCTCCCTCCCCAGGCTTGACTTGAGGCGAGGTTGCGCAAACCCGCTGCTTTCTGCAGAGCAGCCCATCTCCTCGCCACCCCTAGGTACCACACTACGTGGTATTGTGAGATGCCAGTGCGGCGCTTGGCGGTGCCAGTCGCCATACGTTAGACCCAGATTCAGCGAGCCGTGTTTACTACTTACAGTACTAGGGTCGAGCACTCGTGCGTTCAGCTTGGCGCGTCGAGGAACACTGACGTGCTCCACTCGAGAACCCTTGCGAACGCTGGGCCCGGAGACTGTTGTCGAACGCTGGTGAATGGCTTCGTTCGCATTCTCGTTTAGACGAAAGTGGGCGTAGGCAAGTCATGCTTTTCGCGAATAGTAGGCGAATATTCAACTCTTTGGCACAACTACTACTACTAGTATGAAGTAGTGTTCCCACACTCGGTTACGTGCTGACAGCCACCTAGTAGTAGTCCTTGCGTTACACTTAATCCTCGACATAAGCTGAGCCTAACGGCCGTCGCCAGCATGGCGTTTCCCCCGAATATGACGGACAAGTCGGCGTTTTCCGACGAGGTCTCGCGCCGCGCGGCTGGTTTCTCGACTGACGGTGACGTGGACAACGCGTACGACGCTGACGTGGAGGCCGCTGCTGACGTGGACTCTATGGTACGCCGCCTAACGTCTTCCTGCCATTGGACGAGGACATCGTCTGTCACGGCGTCTGTCACGCCGTCTGTCACGGCACCTGCTTAGACGGCGCTACTAAGAGCCTGTCTGACAAACTCTGCTGTTCCCTCGCCCTCTCGCTCAAGCCGAACCTCTCTTCCTCCGAACCTCTTTTCCTCCGAACCTCTTTCTCTCCGAACCATTTCCTCTCCGAACCTCTTTCCCTCCGAACCTCTTCGCTCATTGCGCCGTTTGCCCCCATCCTCCTCCTTTCCCCCCTCGTCGTCGCAGAACGACTCGCCGAGCCGTCGCTTGCATGGCGACACGGACACGGGCTCCTCCTACATACTTCTCCCCCACCCCCCTCCTCCCCCCCGCCTCGTATCTCACCCCTTCCCCAAAACACGGACACGGACTCCTACCTACTTCCCCCCGCCCCCCTCCCCCCTCCCCCCTGCCCCCCCCCAACCCCTTCCCATTGGATCCCTCTTCCAACGTCTTTCTCCCCTCGTCGCAGAACGACTCGCCGAGCCGCCCTTTGCATGGCGACTCGGAGTCAGACTCCTCTTACCTCCCCGACTCGGAACGCGACGCCCTCGCGTCGCCTTCCCGTGCCGCGGAAGCCGCCGCCGCGGCGGAGAAAGCGAAGGCGCTTGAAGGGGATGCGGAGCTGGACGCGGAGGGGGGAAGGGGGGGAAGGAGAAGGGGAAGGGGGAGGCGGGGGGGAAGGGGGAGGAGGAAGGCGCGGGGAAGGGGAAGCGGAGGAGGTGCGGGCGGTGGGAGGTGATCTGCTGGGTGGGGATTGGCGCTGGCGTTGTGATGACGGCCGTTGGGCTCACAATGCTTGTCTTCTTCCTCTCGCTCACCCAACAGGTATATAGTGACGCCTCCATACGCACCCAACCCACGATTTTGTTTTCTGTTTCTTTTTCTTTCTTTGTGTTGCCCCAAATAATATCCTTCAAGCATTTCCCAGAAAAACGTTTGCGCCTTTCCTCTTCCCCCTCCCCCCTCTCTTCCCTCCCCCCTTTCCCCCCTCGCTACAGGAACCAGTTGTGACTATAGAGGGTATTGACATTGCTCGCTTCAGCATCTCCATTCCTCCTCAAACCATCAAGATGCCGAACCTAGACCCCAGCATGGTCAGCGTGCCAAACCTGGGAGGTATCCAAGCCAACGTTCCCAGCCTCGGCAGCGTCCCGGACCTCGACATACCGAGCCTGGACCTGTCGAACCTAGATTTGAAGAACCCCAAGAGCCTCGGAAAAAGCCTCCGGGATCGGCTCTCCAATTTTGGAAAAGACGTTTCCAATTTTGGAAAGGACGTTTCGGCAATCGGCAAGAACGTGACTAAGGAGGTCTCTAAAGTCGGCAAGAACGTTTCTAAGGAGGTGTCGACGGACCTGTCAAGGATTCGGGACGAGATCCAAGCAGCGATTGCGGACAACTTTGCGGGATTGCGCGTGGATCTAAACGCGCATGTGAATGTCACGGCGAGCATATACAACCCGAACAGCTTCGAGGGGGTCTTCAATTTCCTGGATATGGGGATCTACCTCTTCGGCATCCACGTCTCCAATGTCTCGGTACGTTTGGTACACATGTAACGGGATCGGTGATTCCGAAAGCAGCAGACAGCTTCGAGCGGATCGTTCTCTACTGCCATAGAATTGATGGAATTGCTCCATGTGAAATGCTCTGCTCTACCTAGTCATAATTCCACCCTCCTCCCCTGCGCCCCTTTCACGTGTAATGAGTCGTTTTTTGAGTCGACTCAAAAGTCACCTCCAAACTACCTAGTCATAATTTCCTCCTCCTCCCCTGCGCCCCTTTCACTCGCTTTCCAACGTCCCGTGGTCTCCTTCTCTCCTTCGCTCCCCTACTTCCCTTTACCCGCTGCCAGCTCCCAGCATTCGAGCTGGGGAAGAAGCAGACAAAGACTGCCACAGTGCCGCTCGTCATTAAGAGCTTTCCCCTCCTCTCCACCTCGTCTTCCGGCCAAGTCAGGAGCCCAATAGCCACTGCGCTGAGAGAGCGGAAGATAAAGATGCAGGTAAGCCACGCGAACTGGACTTCTCAAGTTCATATCATGTGGTTGCAGAGTGATGATGCACCTTGCTGATGATGCACCATGCTGATGATGCACCATGCTGATGTTGCACCATGCTGATGATGCACCATCATGATGATTCACCATGATGATGATGTTACACAAGGAGCAATGCTGTGGCGAAGTGCTGTTATCGTCTCATGTGCTTGGAAACTGCCTTACCTTCAGTACTCATATTTGTACTCATCCTCCCCTCACCCCTTCTCTTACCCCTTCCCTCATCCCTTCCTCCCTTCCCTTCCCTTCCCTTCCAACATCTTCTCTCTAATCCACTCCCTCGTCCTTTACCTTCATCCATTATTGAGGCGCCTAAAAAATATTCCCCTCCCTCGTCCTTTACCTTCATCCCTCAGACCTTCATTAACACGCAGGGCAAAGTGAAGGTGTGGGGAATTTCCTCGCCCACCTACAATGTGAGTATAGCGATGGAGAATTGAAGTACAGTGAGAGATATAGTGTTGTAGTTACAGTGAGGGGTCTTTCTTCGTTCTGAGGTGCAGGGCTTGTCGTCAGATAAATACAGTGCGATGTGGATGGAATGAGATCGCGAGATTTATTGACTGTATTTACAGTGACACTATCGTCATTTTTCTTCTGTGCTGTGAAGACGTACTCCCTACCTATCCTTTCCTCACCACATTGTCCCTGTATTGTATACCTTGTTACAGGTCTCTGTGATGTGTATCATGACGGTTGACCCCCGTGGGGAGCGGACAACAACACAGGAGTGTGGCGCCAAGCCTACGCAAGTGTAGCTGCCTTTCTATATTTATTAGAGCTATTGGTAGTGAAGGCCAAAATGTTGTGTGTGCTTTTGGATACATAGCTTGCTTGGTCCACAAGCAGCGCAAGAACCTGCAACAGGTGGTATTGCCATGGGGTGTTTTATTGTTCATATAAGTATTTGTTGTCCTTTCCTTATGGGAGGTAGGGTGCAAGTAATGCACATGATAAAGTAGACACTTATGCTAATTTGAAAGACATTTGAGAAGTGTTTTGAGGTGGATGCAACAGCAGTTTCTATAATGATAGTTGTTTGTTTGGGATTTCCCTTTAGTGAGAACGATTAGCCCTTCTGCCCTGCCACGACATGACACGACATGGTACATACAAATTCTGTACTCCCACATCGCACAAATAGTCGCAATAGTCGCCGAATCTCGTCGCATTCGGCCGCAGCGCAGTCGTCAGGTTTCAAGCCGTCACCTCATGGACCATATCCTCCACAACAACTGAAAAAGACAACCAATCAAAGAACGCGAACAGCGCGATTCGTCGCTGCTCATTCGCAGCCACTCGCCGAACCTAACCGAAACAGCTGGTTTTCGGGATGAGAAACGTTTCTTGAATCACAATACAGGGCTACACAAGCGGTCTTCGTCTGGAACTGTGAATGGATTGTGGTGCGCGAGCATCATAGGAGTGTGGAAATGTAAAGGTTTTTTAAGTACAGCACAGGGCGATTAGCCCGAATTATAGAACAGGCCTTCGGGTATTTCAAGGGCAGCAAGCAGCCAGGGAATGCAAACACGTGAATTTCCCGAATCCATTCTTCCAGCAAAACCCACGTTCCCATGAACGACAAATCAGGTACCCTGCCTTGGCAGGTATCTTTCTTTATGTAGCCCTACTGTAGTTAGTCCCAGTCTCCACGCAATTGTACGACACGAGATGACACCGACGTACTTATTTATTACCTTCTGATTTCTTCAGCTGTACCTCCAGCAGTTGGCCAGTCTTAGCATCCTCCAAGGACTTCGAATGGGCGTTCCTAACGTCGCTCAACCCAACGTCTGGCAGGAGGCTCGGGGGCGCTCCAACTGAGACAGATTTTCTCCTCCCTTCGTCTTTATCGGGCGCTAACATCGTACGACTTAGTATCATCTCTTCGTTCACCGAGTCGTGTTCGCACAGGCTGCTAGTAATCGCTACCCGGTGGTGCGCTGACACGTGGCAAGTGAGATTTCACCGGCGACTGACACGTGGCGCTGATGGCGCCTTACTCCCACCGACCAGCCTCCTGGGAGGACGTGGAGGGGGGACACGGCAAACTCGTAAATGACTCCACGGCGGAGGGGGGACGAGCTGACGTGGCAAGCGACGCACATGACGTGGTCAACGAAAAGGCACTCGTACGTGTTACATGTCGGAATCGGCGCGGACTCTTCCGCACGCCAGCCCCACATTACAGGCAGCCGCTGACTCATTCCCCCGCCAACCCTTCCCCCTCCGCGGTCCGCCGACCATGGATTGTTGAGGCGGAAATTCGTGCCCTGGAATTCTGCCAGAATTCTATTCCACCGTGGAATGTATTTTTGAGGCGCCTCAGAAATTCGTCCCCTACCCGTTCTGCCAGAGTTCTATTCCACGGTGGAATGTGCTGCGCCTGTTTTCCAGGCGCGCTAGTAACCGTGGCCGATGGGGCTCAGCTCAGCCCAAATTCAGTCAACGTTTTGCGATGCGCAACTTCCCCCCGTTTTGCCCCCGTTCCGATCCCGCTTCTCCGCTTCTCCGCTTCTCTCATCCTCTCCCCCCTCCGCCCCTCCCCGCCTCCCCCCCCCCCTCCTCCCCCCCCCCTCCCCCCGTTTTGCCCCCGTTCCGATCCCCTTCTTAGTGCACAACCCGCCCCTCATGACCCCTCTTTTTCTACCCCCCCCCCCCTCTTCTCCCCCCCTCTTCCCCCCTCCCCCCTTCCCTTCCACATACCACCCGGACGGCGGAGCCGACTTTTGAGTCTACCGAGCCACCCCGAAGGGGGGGGCAGGCCCATCTTTCTGCGCATGCCCGCATGCCCGCATGGGTAGAAGACGCTGTAAAAAAACTAACACAAGGTAGACGAGGCGGAGGCGCAGTGCGCGGGAGCTGGGCGAAGGGTTCGGCCACGCGCCTATCTCACCTCCCCCACAACCCCAACCCCACCCATCTCCCCCCCCCCTCCCCCCTCCTCACCCTCCCTTGCCCCTCTCCAGACGGCGGAACAGGCCATCTTCCAGCGCCTATCTGAGATTGAGGAGGGGGAGAGGCGCAAGGCGCGGGGGAGGCGCGCGTTACTAGCAGGGGGCGCGGCGCTCATTCTCCTTGCGCTCCCAATAGCAGCGGGGGTCTTTGCTGCTGGTTTGACGCCTCTATGGACTCTTCCCCTTCCTCCCCCCTCTTCCACTCCCCCACCCCCCTTCCCCGTTCCCCTCCCCTCTCCAGACGGCGGAACAGGCCATCTTCCTGCGCCTGTCCGAGATTGAGGAGGGGGAGAGGCGCAAGGCGCGGGAGAGGCGCGTGTTGCTAGCAGGGGGCGCGGCGCTCATTCTCCTGGCGCTCCTCCTAGCAGCGGGGGTCGCGATTGGCGTGACAGCTGGCAAGGGGAAGTGCCAGGGAGGCGCTGAGGGGTCGAACGACGCCACGTCAGCAGAGGCGATGCTGACTCAGCAGCAGCAGGGGGAGGAATTACTAGGCACGGTGCAGATAGGGGGGGAGTGGGGCAATGTGAGCACAGTCGTTGCTAGGCTGGACATTCGGCCGAATTCCGGCATTCACGCAAACCAGGGCGGATCCGGGGGAGGTGCTACTACCTCATGGGGTTCTGCCACGTGGCAGACGCCCGGCGATGGAGTGGAGGACATTTCAGCAGCGCAGCAGCAGGCGAATCCGGAAGTGAGACCTGTCAGTGCGCAAGACCTTGGGGGGGGGGCAGGCGCAGGGGCAGGCGCAGGAAGTGAGGGGGGGCCAACAGACCCTTATGATTATCCCCCTTATGATGAGCCACCAGCAGCAGTTTCAGCACCATCAGCACCATCACCAGCACCACCATCATCACCATCACCATCACCAGCAGCACCACCATCATCACCAGCAGCAGCAGCACCATCATCACCATCACCAGCAGCAGCAGCACCACCCCCAGCAGCAGCAGCACCACCCCCAGCAGCAGCATCAGCAGCAGCACCGACACCACCCCAAACGCCAGCGGCGGAAGTCCCCGGGTCGAGCTCCAACGGGCCTACAGACATTCTCAGCAGAATCGCTGCGCTAATAAAGGTAGGGGTGCTGCTAGGGTTCCTTCCGATCCAGGTTGGGTGAGGCATTAGAGGCCCAAGTTCCCAGGTCGAGCTCCAACGGGCCTACAGACATTCTCAGCAGAATCGCTGCGCTAATAAAGGTAGGGGTGCTGCTAGGGTTCCTTCCGATCCAGGTTGGGTGAGGCATTAGAGGCCCAAGTTCCCAGGTCGAGCTCCAACGGGCCTACAGACATTCTCAGCAGAATCGCTGCGCTAATAAAGGTACAACCATCCTTGCGAACGGAAATCAGCTTCGACATCCCTCATCCCTCCCTTAAACTCTTCTCCGCACCACCCAGCCCACAGACCTGTCAGCACAAGGCATCGGCTACCAAAACGGTCGTCTATTGGTATCCGGGCGAGATTCATGCAGCTTCAGCCTCGAGTCATTCAAGGAAACAAGCATCGATCTCCCTTCTCCCCCGTCCAGCCTGTGTTCTGTTTTTTTAGAACCCTCAACAAGCCTCGATCTCCCTTCTTCACCAACCCTTTCCCCCCGCCCAGCCTGTGTTCTGTTTCTTTCTCTCTCTCTCTCAATAAGCCTCGATCTCCCTTCCCCCTCAACCCTTTTCCCCTGTCCAGCCGCCCGATCTATCAGTACAAGGAATCGACTTTCAAAACGGCCATCTGTCGGTATCGGGGCCTGATTCGTGGAGCTTCAGCCTCGAGCCTTTCAAGGAAATAAGCCTCGATCTGACCTCGCTGATCAACGTCGCGGCGGTGGTGTCGAATCCGAACCCCATCGAGATCATCGCGCAGGAGGTTACTGTAGACGTCAGCTTCTACAGTGTCGACGTCGGATACGCGAATGTAAGTGTTTACTCTATTATGCCCGAATTCCCCAAGCACTTAGCTTGAAAATTGGGACTCCCACCTCACCGCGCGGCTCAACATCCGAATCCCATAGAGATCATCGCGCAGGAGGTCACTCTAGACGTCAGCTTCTACAGCGTCGACACCGGCTACGCTAATGTGAGTTTCTAACGTAAAAATTCTTTGATATGCTTATAAAATTTTACAGAGCAATCATCTCAGCACGAATGTTTTCCTTCAGTTTGCTCCTTCCCCCTCGTCCTCTGCCATTCCCTCCCCCTTCTCTCCACAACACACCTCCCCCTTCCCTCCTGCCCTTCCTCACACACTCTCCCTCCCTGCATGCCCCAACTACCTTCAGATACCAGACTTCACTCTCCCTGCCAACAGCAGCGCCACCATCACCGTCCCTTTCAACATCGACAACTTCCCCCTTCTCTCATTCTCCGACCAAAGCCTTATCACGGGCTCGATTGCCAATGGAGAGCTCGAGTTTCAGGCAAGTTCTGCCAGTTAGGTAGCTACTGTTAAAGAAACTGATATCGTGCGCGCGCTTCCAAGGCTGATACATCACAATGAATACAAACCTCGTTGACTTATGACAGTTTCCATCAATCGGGTTTTCCCCATAGTACACTCGTGACAAACCAGCCTTCATATAAAAAGGAGAAAAACCTTATTGATGGTTGTTTGTATATTCTCCTTTTTTTCCACAGCTTCTACCAATCAGGTTTTTCCCTCCGTACTTTGCTTCTCTGTGCTTCTACAGGTTGTGATTAGTTTGAAAGCCAGGACTCGCATTCTTCAGAGCACCACACCAGCTTTCAATGTAAGCACGTACCACCATGTGCACATCACACCACGATGGACACTCCACCACGTATACACATGTCAGCGCCCACTTGATATAGGCACAAATCACCACACACCATGTACACACGCAGTTGCCACAATACTCACGTCCAGCCTCACATACTGCCATATTATGCAAGCACATAGCGCTGATGGCTTTTACAATGCGCTGTCCATACCCCATATAGCACTACAGTTACACATGCCCTGATAAAAATATTTCTTACCTCCTTTACCCACCTCTCCCTTATCCTGCCTCACTTCTTCCTTCCTCCTTTCCAACTTCCCCTCTTACTTTCTTACGTACGACAGGTGCAACTGGTGTGCAACGCTGTGGTCAACCCCACACAGAACAACGTGCTCTCCAAGTCCTGCTCCACAAACATCGCTGCGTAACGAGCAGAGATTAACAAACATGTACTGCGTTTTTTCGAAGCCACATTGGCTTGTAATGGCAGCTGTTGCTGCTGGGGCCTTGGCTGGTTTAGGTACCTTTCATTCGTTTTCAGTGTTTCTATTCCTGTGGGCTGGGTTGGTATTCGTAGGGTTCTCTAGCTTTCAAATGGCCCAATCCCCTCGTTGGGCTACAACATGCTTTTATTATGGTGTACTCAATTCGTAATAATGTTTATTATATTCATCAGAATAGACCAGAACGCAGAAACATGCCAGTAAAATCACTGCATACAAATGTACAGGCGATGAGGACTACAGTTGCCCAATCAAGCCTCGTGGAGGAAGCTTCTGGACAAATTCACAGGAGATGCACTGTAGTATTGTTCTACAGTGATGTGCCTGGGCCCACCAAAGCCATTAATGAAGAAAACACTAGCAAGGACAAGCTTGAACACCCGAAAATGGTGGTCCTTGGGCCAGACTGTGAAAAGGGAGGGGGGGGGGGGGTAGAGGGAGAGAGACGGACTCATGAGGGAAAGTTTACGAGTGTACAGCTGCTTGTGTAATGGCTGCTTGTGTAATGGCTGCTTGTGTAATGGTTGCTTGTGTAATGGTTGCTTGTGTAATGGTTGCTTGTGTAATGGTTGCTTGTGTAACGGTTGCTTGTGTAATGGTTGCTTGTGTAATGGTTGCTTGTGTAACGGTTGCTTGTGTAACGGTTGCTTGCGTAATGGATGCTTGTGTAATGGTTGCTTGTGTAATGGGTGCTTGTGTAATGGTTGCTTGTGTAATGGTTGCTTGTATAATGGTTGCTTGTATAATGGTACGGAATATGGGTGATTTGGAACGATCGAGGAGGGCATACGGTCACTTGGTCAAGCGGGCAGTAGGGGTGGGCATGGGAGGGAGAAGGGGGGGGGGGGGCGGGGGGTTGGCTGGAAAGGAAGGGGAGGGAGGGGGGAGGGGGAGAATAGGAAGTCTTACTTGTCATTTCGGGGTGACGGGTAAAGAGAGCATGCTCGGCGAATGAGAGCTCTTGGGCGTCCAGCACTTGACGCAGCTGAACACATGGGATGGTGGATTGACATGGGATGGTGGATTGACATGGGATGGTGGATCGACATGGGATGGTGGATTGACATGGGATCGTGAATTGACACGGGGTGAAGTATGGTACCGCATGAGAGAGGATGATAACCTACACCATGAAACAGCTGAACACATGGGATGGTAAATTGACATGGGATGGTAAATTGACATGGGATGGTAAATTGACATGGGATGGTAAATTGACATGGGATGGTAAATTGACATGGGATGGTAATTTGACATGGGATGGTAAATTGACATGGGATGGTGGATGGTACCGTGTGAGGGAGGGGAAAGGGCCTACAACTGTTCATGAAGCATGGTATGGGGAGCGGAGGGAGGGCGCTGGAACCAGCAGAACGCATGGGATGGGATGGTGGATTTGACATAGGGTGGGCTGTCAGGGCCGGAAGCAATGCACGTGCCGCATGTCAGACTCCATATGTGACACACCATCTGACACAACATCTGACACACCATCCAACACACCATTTGACATACCATTCAACACACCATCTTACATACAGGAACAGAAAGGGCTCTCGAGGCCTGAGTCACAGCATGCGTTGAGAAGCACGGCCAGCATGCATTCACAACCAAGAAGGCTCCCAGCACCGTCAGCGAATAAATTCCAGGGAGCGAGATTCGCCTTTCTTGACAGCATACCTCTCCCGCCACCGTCAGCTTGGCACAAAGAAGGCTCTCAGGATCCGAGCCACAGCATGTGCCAAGCAGCATGTCGATCGTTTCACAACCTCACAACCCGATCCCTAAACCACCTTCTGTAACACCTACCTCTCCTGACGATGTCAGCTTGGCACAGAGGGGGGCCTTTCAGGGTCCGAGTCACCGCATGTGCTGAGGAGCATGGCGCTGATGTCACAACTAGGTGACTTTTGAGTCGACTCAAAAGTCACCTCTTTGCTGATGTCACAACTTACAACATTCACCTTCTGTGATGCTCCTTTGTGCCGCTCTGTGGCGCTAATGCTTACATGCTGACACCTCTCTCGACAGTGTCAGCTTGGCACAGAGGGGCCTCTTGGGTTCCGAGTCCGAGTCTGCCAAGAGACAAAAGCTGATTTCACCAACCAACAGATATCATCTGTTCCCATGGCCTACCTCTTCCGACAGTGTCAGCTTGGCACAACGCGGGTGTGTTCGAGTCCGAGTCACCGTACGTGCCAAGAGACAAAGGGCTGAATCCACCATCCACTAGATTCACCTCTTCCCATGGCCTACCTCTCCTGACAGTGTCAGCTTGGCACAGAGTGGGCTCTCGGGGTCCGAGTCACCGCATGCGCCGAGAGGCATGGCGCTGATGGCCAACGAGGCGTGAGGATCGGCTGCCACGTCAGCAGCCGAGGGGTCCAGCGGTGTGAGGTAGAAGTACGGCGTCCCTGTGAAAGAAAAAATGGTATATGTCAGGGGTTTTGGCCACCGTTTTTCTAATCCACGTGAAAGTTTTTTCGGGATTTACAGCGCGTAATAATTATGATGCATAAGGAGGAAGAAATACACCAAACGGTTTAAGTGCGACTCAATCAGACCAGCGCATTAAGCACGGTGTATCAAAAAAGTCCACGGTAAGTCACCAGCATACCTGAATAGTTACCAGGGATGCCGTCTGTAAAGGAAACCACGTTCCTGAAAGGCAAACACCAAAAGAGAGACGCAAAGAAACGAGAGATGAAACAAGAGACGAAACGAGAGACGAAACGAGAGATGAAACAAGAGACGTGTTTTCCTTAGCAATGGAAACGCTGTCTCCTGCCATAGAGATGTGTGATAAGAGAAACGCTTAACCAAAAGAAGCGCTTACCCAAAAGGCGAGCCGTGGAGGTGCCGAGAAATGGTGCTGCACACAAGGATCCCCAAAGAAGGCGAGGAGGAAATTAGTTAGCTTTGAGTTAGTTTTGAGTTAGTTTTGAGACGTCTAAAAATTAACCTACTTAACCACGAGAAATGGTGCTGCACATAAGGATCCCGCCCAAAAATTCGCCCGAGAGTACATCAGTGAGCTTCCCACCATACTCCCACCAGACTCCCACCATACTCTCACCATACTCCCAGCATATTCTCACCATACTCCCACCAGACTCCCACCATACTCTCACCATACTCCCACCATACTCCCACCATACTCTCACCATACTCTCACCATACTCCCACCATACTCTCACCATACTCTCACCATACTCCCACCATACTCTCACCATACTCTCACCATACTCCCACCATACTCCCACCAGACTCCCACCATACTCTCACCATACTCTCACCATACTCTCACCATACTCCCACCATACTCTCACCATACTCCCACCATACTCCCACCATACTCCCACCATACTCCCACCATACTCCCACCATACTTGGTACAAATCGAATTCCACGTCAGAATGGATCGGAGCAACTAAGCATGCTCCCGCAAATCCAATAGTACGACCTACCCACATGTGTTCTCCCCGCCTCTCTCCTCCCCCACCCCTTCCCCCACCCCTTCCCCCCACCGCGTCTACCTGAGTGTTCCCCAGGTGCTCCGCGCAACGAGTCCTCTCGCAACTGCCGCGTGCTCCTCCCCATCCCTCCTGCTTGTTAAGCTCAAGTCGCCAGTTTCAATAGAATCACGCTCGATACCGTCAACGCGAACTCGACCCGGGGACCAGAATTCGGTCCCTGCGACTGGAAGAATCTTCTCCCCGCGGATAAGCTTTGTCCCTTGCTGGCGGCCCGCGGCATCATCGGTCCCTAGCCATTCTTGGACCATTGCCGGTGCTAGCTCGGAACCCAACGACCAGGTACTAGTACGTGCTGCGGAATTCGGGCAAACGAATGACCAGACGGCGCAAACGAGAAGCAGGAGCCTCGCGGAAACTCGCATGCTTGCTGAGCTCCAAGGAAAGCCCTCCATGGGAATAGATTCCTGCTCTGAACGTACTGTACCTAGGGAACTGTAGATTTCAGTCAGGAATGGTAGGGGATGAATGCTGCTGCTGTTGCAGCTGCTGGGAAATGAATGGGAGGAAATCGAGACAGGCAGGTCACGACAGGAGGAAGAAAAAATTACCACAAACATTGTTCTCCGTATAAGCGAACGCATTTTTAGCAAGGTGCGGCGATGGTTGAAACTCGGTTTCCAAACCCAAAATTCGCTCAACGAAACAAAGTGCTTTTTTTTGCCACCCCAAACCGCCTTCCCCCACCGCCACACCAGACTCCGCCGTTTCCGAAGCCGAACCACCCCTGCTTCCGCCACCCTCTCACATGTTCCCCTGGTGCCTGAGCGGTTCTCCGCTAGGGCCCCGCTTCCCCCCACCCCCTCTTCCCTGCCCCTTCCGTCCATTCTCTCTCCACAGCTAAGTGGCAACAAATCCACCCAACCCCCTCCATCTTCACCGAGCTGTACCTCCGCTTCTTTTATTTCGGTTCCTAGACTGACTTCATTATATTTCTGCCAAATTGCTCTCCATAGCTCCTGAACGGCAGTACAGTGAAGTCTCCGTAGTCTCTGTGGTTACGCTGGGAAGAGTAGAGTAGACAAGTCTTGTGACCGTCACGCCACACGACTTTTTTCGTACATTATACTTCGCTAACTCCAGCAGCTCTTTTATTAGCGTAACTTCGACTTTTAATTCATCTAGGAAACCTCCACTCAGCGATGCCGTCCAGGTCGCCCTCTCCCCGCAGGCAGCGGAGCCCCGCTCCGCGGAGCCGCAGCCGCAGCCCCGGGCGTCCCGGCAGCCCCGTCCGCAGTCCCGCCAGGAAGCGGAGCCTTAGTCGCAGCCCCGTGCGCGGACGTAGCCGGAGTCCGATTCGCCGGCGGAGCAGAAGCCCCGTGAGGAGTCCCGCTAGAAGCAGAAGTCGGAGCCCTAGGCGTCGCAGCCGGAGCCCTATAAGGGGGCGGAGCCGGAGTCCGCCGTTCCGGCGCGGAAGCCCCCGGATGCGGAGCCCTCCGCCGAGAAGCCCTGGCCCGGAGTACGCATCTCAGCAACCGTTATAGTCACGGTCACACTTGTCATTATTTTCTTTTTCTTTTTCCGTTCGTTTTTTTTTTTTTTTTTTTTTTTTTTTCTGGGTGCCTTTTTCCACCCTCCTCCACATTCTAATTGAAGGAGGATCGTTCCCTAACTTTACACTTGCTCTTTTTTTCTTTTCACCTCGTGTCGTACGCCTTCGATTGTTTCAGTGATGAGTCTAGGAACCCCGGCAACAACCTCTACGTGACGGGTCTGTCGATGCGAACTACCGAAGTGGAGCTCGAGAAACACTTCTCCAAGGAAGGAAAGGTGCGTTTTCTTTCTTTTTCTTTTTCTTTTACGTTTTTCTTTTGATTCGACTCAAAGCGAAACAACCTCTTCGTGACCGGCCTGTCGATGCGAACTACCGAAGAGGAGCTCGAGAAACACTTCTCCAAGGCGGGAAAGGTCGGAGTCTTATTTCCCTGCCTTTCACCCGTGAGGAGTCTATTTTTGAGGCGCCTCAAAAATAGATTCCGCGTGCAGTTATTTCGTAACCGTCTGTCGACGCCTTCCTCCCTCGATTTCTGGAGCATTCCTTTTCAAAGCTTTTCGTTTGTAATTTCTGTCGGTTTTCATTTTTTACCCTCTTTCGTTTCCAGGTGTCTCCCTTCCGCAGGTGGCTGAATGCCGCCTCGTGCTCGATCCGCGCACGAAAGAATCCCGCGGCTTCGCCTTTGTGACGATGGACAATGTGGACGACGCGCGCCGCTGCCTCAAGTACCTCTTCTTTCCATGCCTTTCCGTCTTTCTCCCCTCCGCAGGTTGCTGAATGCAGGCTTGTCTTGGATCCGCGCACGAAAGACTCCCGCGGCTTCGCTTTCGTGACGATGGACAACGTGGACGACGCGCGCCGCTGCCTCAAGTACCTCGACCGCTCCATCCTCGACGGCCGCGTCATCACCGTCGCGCTCGTACGTCGCATCTGATTTCCAAGATCCCGCTCCCTCCCGTTCTTCCCATCTTCTCGGGTTTCCTAGACCCGGTTTTTGCCAGCATAGAGGGTTGTCTGTCTGACAGCGCTCAATCCCTTCAGCTTTGCTTAAGGCTGACGTTTCTCGTCCTCCTCTCTCTCCACCATCTCCTCTCTCTCCCGTCTACCCAGCGTTGGTTAGACCAGTGCCGCTCCGCCGAGCATCCTTCCCCATTATTCGTCTCCCGCACCCAATGTGCCCTAGCGGCCTCGACCTTAGCGGCCTCGACATAGCGCCACCCAAGCTCCAAACATTTGCAATTTTTAATCTACGACAACCAACCCCAGCAATTCTGCACCAACGAACGTGCTTCGCTTGCGCCTCAGCATTTCCGCTCCAAGGAGCGATCAATACTGCTGCAACCGTTCCGGCATCAAATTTCAACTTCGATCAATTGCTGCCCCGATCTCTCGCCGATCGAGTCTGCTCAGCTTCGAGCGACCGAGTGGCTGGGAATGAGATCCTGCTTCAACCCCAACCAACCCCAATGCCTATGCTCCGCCTCCCCAACAGCTCCTTCGACCCGATCCAAGCGCGTTACCGGTGGTGTTGTCTGCGAAATTTCCCCACTTCCCTATGGCATTGCATGCACTAAATGAGTCAAAATGTCTCGTCCAGTTACAGCGTCTCCTCATCATCCTCCATGCACTTCTACACTTTGTCCTCCGATGTCACTTATTGTATGCACCCGCTATCTACCACAAGAATTCTGGAGTTTTTGGCGTCTAACTTTCCCCAGCATTCCCTGATTTTCCGCAGGCTAAGCGAAAGCGTGCTCGGACCCCAACTCCTGGCAAGTTCCTTGGGACTCGCAGCCTAAAAGAGTCTGTTCCTGGTGTTGGTGGTGGTACGTAAATCTTTTGTTCGCACATTCTTTTGTCGAGTGATTCAATCGTGCCACAATGCTGCATACCGACACACCGTGCATGGCAAATATTTACGGTGTAAGATTTTGCATTTGCGGAGTTCCTTCTCCGTTCCTCTTCGGTTTCCCAGTCACATATATCTTGCGCGTTCTGCCCATTTGGTTCGCCATTCCTTTTTTTTTCTCTCTCGCTTGACAGACCGTTCTTTTGGTGGTGAGAGGGAGTTCAATCCTCGTCGATCGTCACCGGACTACCAGCCATACCGTCGGGACAGGTCGCCAGACTACGGCCCTTATCGTGGGGCAGGATACAGGTACTGCTACATCCCCTCAGCCTGTGTTCACTTCTTACCTTACTTGCCAGCCTTATCAGTCGAGACAGGTCGCCAGACTACGTCCCTTACTGTGGAGCAGGATACAGGTACTGCTACATACCGTCAGCCTGTGTTCACTTTTGCTTGCATCACTTGCTGGGAGCTGAAGGTCTGGTAGTACCGTATCTGTTGGCATTGCATTTCGTTGTACCTGTTGGCGGCATCAAGGAGGTTTCCGCATTTCATTTCGCTTACTGCTGCCGTTGTGATGTGAAGGTGGAAACACTCTGTCTCTGTCCCTTCCACTCGCAATATCACTGCTTTCTCCTTGTGCACCAGGTAAAACATATGGTAACTGCTTTGTAATACAGGGTACCGATCAAGGCCTATGATTCGTGCCCCCTGCAGTCTAATTTGGCAAGAGCTGCAATGTTGTACAGCTCTGTAGGCTGTGAGATTTGTCATTTCTGCGTTTGCTAGGTTGCTAGCTTAACCTGTAGTTTGCGTGTGTTGTTCGTTTCTAGAAAACTAATATTTCTTGTGACAAGATACTGTCTGAAGCGCAAATGGTGTGCCACAGGCTTCGACAAAGGGAATTAACAGTAGCGAACAACACACGCAAATGGTGTGCCACAGGCTTCGACAAAGGGGATTAGAACAGTAGCGAATCTGGTAGTGTCGGAAGGAATCAGACCCCAGCGACTTCTGTCAGTTCGCCAGACCATCCTGTGCTGTCAAATGCCTATTTTCTGGCGGGAAAAGCAGCACACTCAAGTACTGTGCTTGTGTTCAGCTCAGACAACCAAGAATCTAGGAGAAAAGCAAGACTAGAATCTGGCAAGACTAGAATCCGACCAGTAGCACTCAGCTTCTAAACTAGTAGGCCAGGAAGTCACCGACCGTGTTGCGGTTGCGTGGGCCATTTAAGCTCCATTGTTCGATTGCGTTCTACACCCGCGCGTGTCCTTGGGCGGAATTCTCTACAGAAAGAGCCTTCTTTGATTGTTAGATTATTTCTCGCGAGCGAGCTTCATTACTTTTTTGCTTCCCATCTGCATATTCGGAAGAAACCATGGGTCGGAGAAATCATTCTGCAGTCGCGATCCCGGATGTTTCGGCGGCTCTTTTCGTCGCGTGCTTAGCTGCTGGAATCACGTGGGGGTCCCACGTGGCTGCGATATCCAATGACGCGCAAGACGAGGAGAGGCTAATAGGATGGAAGGGGGAAAGGTGGGTGTAGATTGTTGCTGACGTGTGGTTCGCTCATAAGTAACCAGGGTAGACTGTTTGTCCGGGGTTAAGTTGGTTTAGGGTTGAGAACTCTCGAAAACCAACTCTGCTGACGTGTGGTTTGCTATTGGTGCTTATAATCGGCCCGGGTAGACAGCTTGCCCAGGGGAATTTAGGCCTTAGACACCCTGTCTGCGTATTCCTTTTCTCCAACTTTTGTGTCCGACAGCAATCTGCTACCTTGAGATTTAGGTCTTACACACCCTGTTGCGTATGTCGTTTCCTCAATGTTTCGAGAAGTTCCGCTGCGATCTGCCAATTTCAGAGCAAATTGAAAAAACCTAATGGTGTATGGACGTCTCAGATCACTTGCACTGGCATCTCCTTTGTGTCCCGTCGTGTTTCGCCAAGCAGCTTCAACTCAACCAGTGAGGACGATCCGTCCCAGAGGCAATGGATAGAGCTCATCTCATGGGAGCCCAGGGCCTTTCTGTTCCACAACTTCCTTGTAAGCTTTTTTCAAAGCATTTTTTCCAATGTTTCTTGGATTCCAAGTTTTTCTGTTCACAATCTCATTATGTGCATGTTACCTGTCAATGTCAATCCAAGTTTTTTCCAATGTTTCTTGTATTCCCGGCGTGCATCGATCTCTAGACTTTCGCCTCATGGAGTTTTTTCTGAAGTTGGCTCTTCAACTGTATGCATGATTCTCCTCTACCATTCCTCACCATCCGTTACACTCCGTGCTCAGAGTGCCAAGGAGTGCCTCTACCTGATCCATAAAGCAGCCCCTAACATGGTCAAGTCAACTGTAGTGGACAGCGACTCAGGCGGCTCCTACAGCAGCAAGTGAGTCCTCTCATAACGAGTATGGTAGGAATCAGTGGGGGTGCTTCAGTAGCTGAAAGGAATCATGACTCTGCTATCATGAGGTTTTTCAGGGTGTTTCTGAGAATTCCCAAAAACACCCTGCAACTCTCAAAAACACCCTGCAACTCTCAACAACACCCTGCAACTCTCAAAAACACCCTGACAGGAAGAATGACTCTGCTATCATGAGGTTTTTCTTTGTCAGGCCCTTGGACGTGATTCAACACTGAAGGGTTTGGTCGTTTGACTCGAAGCTAAAAGGTTTTATTTTTTTACTCGATTCTGAAATATCTGGACGTTTGACTGTCGGCAGTCCTGTTTGAGCCGAGAGCGCAGCGCAGGGGGCTGGGATCCTGTCGCCACCACTCTACACAGAAGAGCCAGCTGAGGCTATTGCACCACAAAGTGTGCTGCTGCTCGTGGCAGGATCCGGACTAGCTCAGGGTCGTTTCTATCACGAGGATCGGATGAGGTGGTGACGGGTATTGAGAAGAGAAGGGCTAATTCACTTGTGTGTGTGTGTGAATGTGGTAGTGGTTTCTGGCAGGATTCGGACGAGCTCGGGGTCGTTTCTATCGTGGAAATCAGACGAGGCGGTGACGGCTATAGGGAAAATAATGGGTGATTCGAAGCATGTGTGCGTAAATGTGGTGGTGGTTCCTGCAGGATCCGGACGAGCTCGGGGTCGTTTCTATCCCGAGGATCAGACGAGGTGGTGACGGCTATCGAGAAGAGAATATCCGACTTCTCCCACCTGCCAGTTGGTGAGCCTCACTAGCCCCGTATACGTCGTGAGTATGTGGCCAGGAAATTCCCATAAGTATGCAGCTGTATCAGCTATACGGCTGTACATACGGTTCAATTTTACCAGCAGCCTGCCCTCGTTTCGCTCCTTCTCTCTGGCGTCTTCCCTTGACTCCTTCCCCATCATATGTTCAATGTCTCACAGTCTGCAGGGTATTTTTGAGGATTCTCAATAATACCCTGCATAGTCATATGTTCAATTTCTCACAATGGTCCTTTCTTACTCCCCTCTTTCTCAATATAAGAACCGCACGTAATGAGTGTGCTTTTGAGTCGACTCAAAAGCTTGACTCCTTCCACGCCATGTGTTCAATTCAATGTCTCACTATGGTTCTTTCTTTCCTCCCCTTCTTCCCCCCTATTCCAAATCCGCCAGACCACGGGGAGGCCATCCACATGCTTCACTACGAGGCCTCCCAGGAGTACCAGGCGCACTTTGACTACTTTGACTACTAACCCATCCCCTCGCTCCCCCCCCTTGTTCTCTAACTTCTTCCCACCTTCTATTCCAACAGACCATGGGGAGGCCATACACGTGCTGCACTACGAGGCCTCCCAGGAGTATCAGGCGCATTTTGATTACTTTCATGATGACATCAACACGCGCAATGGCGGGCAGAGGCTTGCTACTGTTCTCATGTACCTGTGAGTGCAATATACAGGGGGTATGATAGGTGGGGGGGGGAGTATCAGGCGCACTTTGCCTATATCCATAATGATATAAACATGCGCAATGGGAGGCAGAGGCTTGCGACTGTGCTCATGTACCTGTGAGGGTAACGATGGAGTCTGGGAGTGTGACTGTAACGGAAGGAATAGTATTCTGGGGGTCGAGGGGAGAGTACCAGTCGCACTTGGAGTACTTTCACGATGACATTAACAACTCGCAATGGCGGGCAGAGGCGCACCACTGTTCTCATGTACGTGTGAGTGTAACGAGGGGGGCAGCAGATGAGCACAGTAGCAAGGACTCACGATGGCAAGACAGCAAGTCAGCGGTTCCAGCAGCTGAGCCCACGCGACTTGTACGCACCACCACCACCAGACTCGCACCTCTCCCTGTGCGCAAGGGACATGCGCCTTATCCCTAATCTCTCACCCCTACTCCTTCACTCCAGGTCGGATGTGGAGGAGGGATGCAGGACGTGGTTCCCAGCAGCAAAGCTCAATCCGGGCCGCCAACATCCACTCACCGCTGCCACTGAACTTGACCCTCTCCCAACGTGCAAAGGGCATGCTAACCCCAAAGCTCTCACTCTTCTCCCCTCCTCCCTCACTCCAGGTCGGATGTGGAGGAGGGGGGCGAGACGGTGTTCCCAGCAGCAGAGCTTACTCCCGCCAACATCCACTCGCCACTACCACCGGACTCCCACCTCTCCCAGAGTGCCAAGGGCATGCTAAACCCGTCCATCTTTTGCTCTCCACCCTTCGATCTTCCATTCCCCGCCCCCCTGTTTCTCCAGGTCGGATGTGGAGGAAGGGGGCGAGACAGTGTTCCCAGCAGCAGAGCTCACTCCCACCAACATACACTCACCATTACCACCGGACTCGCAACTCTCCCAGTGCGCCAAGGGCATGCTGAACCCGTCCATCTTTTGCTCTCCGCCCTTCGATCTTCCATTCCCCGCCCCCCTGTTTCTCCAGGTCGGATGTGGAGGAGGGGGGCGAGACGGTGTTCCCAGCAGCGGAGCTCACTCCCGCCAACATTCACTCACCACTGCCACCGGATTCGCAACTCTCCCAGTGTGCCAAGGGCATGCTGGCAGTTAAGCCCAAGCGAGGGGATGCCCTTCTGTTCTGGAACTTAAAGCCGGACACGACGTTGGACCCCAAGAGCCTGCACGGTGAGTGTGGGTCAATTCTTCCAAGCTTATAAGCGTGAGCTCTCCCAGTGTGCCAAAGGCGTGCTGGCAGTGAAGCCCATGTAGGGCGATGCGGTGCTGTTCCCCAAGAGTCTGTATGGCATGCGATGCATGGTTGGAAGAGTGACGTGTCTCCTAGTGCGCGAAGGGGCATGCAGTGAAGTGCATGTAGGGCGATGCGGTGCTGTTTCCCAAGAGTCTGTATAGCATGCGATGCATGGTTGGAAGAGTGACGTGTCTCCTAGTGCGCGAAGGGGCATGCAGTGAAGCCCACGTAGGGTGATGCGGTGCTGTTCCCCAAGAGTCTGTATGGCATGCGATGCATGGTTGGAAGAGTGACGTGTCTCCTAGTGCGCGAAGGGGCATGCAGTGAAGCCCATGTAGGGCGATGCGGTGCTGTTCCCCAAGAGTCTGTATGGCATGCGATGCATGGTTGGAAGAGTGACGTGTCTCCTAGTGCGCGAAGGGGCATGCTGGCAGTAAAGCCCAAGCGCGTCGATGCGGTTCTGGAATCTCTAGCTGGATACCATGATGGACCCCATGAGCCTGCATGGTATGTTGTTTACTGAGATGGTTTGAGCCCTCCCAGTGTGCGAGGGGCATGCTGGCACTGGCAGTGAAGCCCAAGGGGTGACATGCCCTTCTGTTCTGGAACTTGAAGCCGAACATTCCATACTGGACCCTAAAGCATGCATGGTAAGTGCGGTCATTGACTCACAATTTGAATGGTGAGGTGTTTTGAGCTCTCCCATTGTGCAAAGGGCAGGCTAGAAGAATGAACTCCAAGGGGGGGGGGGGGTGCCCTTCTGTTGTGGGGCTTGAAGCACGATACCACTTTGGACCCCAAGATGCTGCATGGTGAGTGTGTTAACCGTGTTCCTACGAACCTCTTCCCAAGCTAGCCGCTTCCCAGATTCGCACCCCGCATGAGAGCGTATTCGTAGAACCTCTTTCAGACTAACTCCATTTCAGATTCGCGTTCCACCATTTTCAACAGAATTAGAAAAAAATCGCGCCGAAATTGCACTGTACAGACACGCACGTGAGTCTGGGAAGAGATGGGTTGGGAAGAGGTTGGCTGGGAAGAGGATTGTTGGAACACGCTCTAAGATTGAGCTCTCCCAGGGTGCGAAGGGCTTGCTCGTAGTGAAACTAAAGCAAGGAGATGCCCTGCTTGTCAACACACACATATATATATATATATATACATATGTACAAATATACATATATGTGTGTGTGTGTGTGTGTGTGTGTGTGTGTGTATGTGTGTAGGCTAGGTAGGGGTAATGCTCATACTGGTTCTTACTGTACAAGGGACAACTCTCCTCTTGTACCTCTTTCTCTTCTCTAGTCATCACTCTTTCTCCTCGCTAACTTTCTCTCTAGCTGAACCGTATCACGACATGGTTTAAGAGCAGGTCCATCCTGCCGGGCCTGCTCCCCACGCTTCTGCATCTCACTCTCCCCTCTCCTCCCACCGTCGCGCCCACATGGCACGCCATGCCACGCCGGCCCCTAGCCCGCCGCGCTGGCCCCAGCTTGCTGCGTCGGCCCCAGATCGCCACGTCGGCCCCGTCTTGCCGCGCCGCCCTAGCTCGCTACGACGGCCCCAGCTCACCATGTAGCCCCCAGCTCGCTGCCGGCCTCAGCTCACCGTGTGGCCCCCAGCTCGCCGCCGGCCCCAGCTTGCCGCATTGGCCCCAGCTCGTCGCATCGCCCCAGCTCGCCGCGTCGGCCCGAACTCGCCTCGTCGACCCGAGCTCGCCGCGCCGGCCCGAGCTCGCCGCGTCGGCCCCAGCTCGCCGCGTTGGCCCCGTCTTGCCGCGCCGCCTTAGCTCGTTGCGACGGCCCCAGTTCGCCGTGCGGCCCCCAGCTCGCCGCCGGCCTCAGCTCGCCATGTGGCCCCTAGCTCGCCGCCGGCCCCAGCTCGCCGCATTGGCTTGAGCTCGTCACGTCGGCCCCAGCTCGCTGCAGCCGCCCCAGCTCGCCGCGTCGGCACCAGCTCGCTGTGTCGGCCCCAGCTCGCCGCGTTGACTCCAGCCTGCCAGCCAGCGCCCCTGCCAGCACGCTCTAGCCGACCCCTGGTCCGCTAACTGCACCAGCCGCCAAAGACACGCCCCCCCCCCCTCCCCACCGCAGCCAATGGTTGTCTCAAGCCGTCCTTCCTTGTCGTCGCAGAGACGTGCCGCGCCACCGAGTGCCCCTGGCTCTGCCGCCGTTGTCGAAGCCGCCACGACAGGACGACGAGGCCGCTACGACAGCGAAACGAGGCCGCCACGGCAGCGAAACGAGGTTGCCAGGGCAGCGCGTCAAGGCCACCACGACAGCGCGTCGAGGCTGCCATTACAACACGACGAGATCGCCACGGCAGCGCGAAAGTGAGAGGAGAGGAGAGAGTGCACGACGGAAGCGTGAGAAGAAGGTCCAACAGGATAAACGTGCGGATTTGAACCGGCCCATGGGTTCATCCAATTCAAGAGCCCATCCCCGCTCGGCCATTCTGACCCCCCCAGCCGGCTCATTTGACCCCAAGGGCGGATTTGAACCAGCCCATGGGCTCATCCAACCCTTGGGCCCATCCCCCCTTGGTTTCTTTGCCCCTAGGGCGGATCTGAACCGGCCCATGGGTTCATCCAACCCTAGTCCCCACAGGCTTCCCGTGTAATCGAATTCCAACCGGGCAAAAAAGGCTCCAGGGCGGATGTGATCCCTTTCAAGGCACGACAACACCCTAGAGCCCACAAGCCCTTCCGGTGTAGTCGATTTCCAACCGGGAAAAAGAGGGCTCTAGGGTGGGTGTGAGCCTTTTCGAGGCACGGCACCACCCTAGAGCCCACAACCCCTTCCGATGTAGTCGATTTCCAACCGGGCAAAAAGGGCTCTAGGGCGGGTGTGAGCCCTTTCGAGGCACGACACCGCCCTACGAGGGTTTAGCTAGGTAGGAAGAAAGTGGCGAGAAAAAGAGAGTATTGACTAGTGAAGAGAGAGAGGTACAAGTAGTGGGTTGTACTCTCTAGAGAAAGCACCAGCCAGAGTATTGCACCTGCCTAGCCTACATATATATTGATATATATATATGTTGACAGAGTAGGCCCGACAGGATGGACTTGCTCTAAAACCATGTCGTGATAGGGTTTAGTTAGAGAGAAAATTAGGGAGAGGGAGTGATTGTTAGAAGACTAACTTAACTAGGAAGGTAAGCGGCCGTGAAATGGCGAGAGGTTTAGGAGCTAGGAGAGAAAAGTTGAGAGAGAGAAAAGAGAGTTGGAATAGAAGAAAGAGAGACATACAAGGAGAGAGTTGTACCCTCTACAGTAGAGTTTGATAACCTACCAAGCTTACAATTATGTAACAAATATAATTTAACAGGGAGTTGTACCCTCTACAGTAGGATTTAGCAAGACCTACCAAGCCTACAATTATATACCTATTAAATCTAATTTAACACACCCCCTAGACTTGGTAGTCACAAGTGTTAAATTATATTTGTTATATAATTGTAGGCTTGGTAGGTGTTACTAAACTCTATTGTAGAGGGTACAACTCTCTCCTTATATGCCTCTCTCTCTTCTATTCCAATTCTATTTTCTCTCGTCAACTTCCTCTCCTAGCTCCTAAACCTCTCGCCATTTCATGATCGCCTACCTTCCTAGCTAAGTTAGTCTTCTAACATGGAATCAGAGCTGTTCGTTTCTTGTGGGCCTGCTCCTCACGCTTCCGCCGCGCTCTTCTACTCTCTCTCTCTCGCGCTGCCATGGCGGCCGCGTAGTGTTGCTGTGGCCGCGTCGTCGTGCCGCCGGCGGCATTGTGCTGCCGCGGCCGTCGCAACGCGCTGCCGCGGCGTCGTGCTGTCGTGGCGTCGACATCGAGCCGTGGCGGCATCGGTGTCGACGTCAAACTGTGGCAGCGTGACGGCGCCGTCGTGCTGCCGCGGCGTCTACGCGACAGCGCGCGGACAGCATGGACGGCAGCGGCCAGCGCCTTTCTTAGCGCTGGCCACCACGCCCGCATGCGGCCAGCGCGCCACACGGGGCGGTACGCTCCCGGGCTCCGCTGCTGAAGCCCCGCCCCCCTTCCCCTGCGTCCCCTCTTCCTTGCCGCAGCCGATCGTCCTAGACCTCTTGTCATTTCATGGCCGTCTTCTTTCCTAGCTAAGTTAGTCTTCTAACATGGAATCAGTGCTGTTCGTTCCTTGTGGCCCTGCTCCTCATGCTTACGCCGCGCTCTTCTACTCTCTCTCTCGCGCTGCCATGGCGGCCAAGTCGTGCTGCTGTGGCCGCGTCGTCCTGCCGCCGGCCGCGTCGTGCTGCCGTGGCCGTCACAACGCGCTGCCGTGGCGTCGAGCTGTTGTGGCGTCGATGTTAAGCCGTGGCGGCGTCGGCGTCGACATCAAACTGTGGCGGCGTGACGGCGCCGTCGTGCTGCCGGGGCGTCTACGCGACAGCGCGCGGACAGCACGGACGGCAACGGCCAGCGCCTCTTCTTAGCGCTGGCCAGCACGCCCGCACGCAGCCAGCGCGCCACACGAGGCGGTACGCTCCCGGGCTCCGCTGCTGAAGCTCCGCCCCCCTTCCCCTGCGTCCCATTTTCCTTGCAGCAGCCGACGGGTACTTCGCGCCGGCCGTCCCATCGTCGCAGGGCCCGCCCACGCCGCCGAGTGTTGTGAGCTCCGCCGCCACCAGCAGCTGTCGTCGAAGCCGCCGCCGCCGCACGCCGCCAGCGCCGCCGCTGTCGACGCTGCCGCCGTCGCCGCCGTTGCAGCCACTGTCTTCGTTGTCGATGTCGCCCCGCCTCACGTGCCATGGGGTTGACCGTGCTAAAGTAGCAGTTGCTGCTACTGAGTATGGGTGCTAGACTAGGGGGTGTGGGTGTGTGTGGGCTTGCCGCTACCAAGCCTAAGGGGTGTGTTAAATTATATTTGTTACATAATTGTAGGTTGGGTAGGTTATCAAACTCTACTGTAGAGGGTACAACTCTCTCCTTGTATGCCTCTCTCTTTTCTAGTTCACTCTCTTTTCTCTCGTCAACTTTTCTCTCCTAGCTCCTAGCTCCTAAACCTCTCGTCATTTCATGGCCGCCTACTTTCCTAACTAAGTTAGTCTTCTAACACCCCCTCCTTGTATCCCTCTCTCATCTAATCTCAACTCTTCTCTCTCGACATTTTCTCCTAGGTAAAACAACACTCGTCATTCATGGCTTCCCCCCCCTACCTAGCTCATCTTAACAGTGATGACTAAAGAAGAGAGAGAGGTACAAGAGAAGAGTTGTCCTCTCTACAGTAAAAATTAGTACGAGTATTACAGCTACCTATCTTAAACATATTTATATAAATATATATATGTTGACAAAACCTTCATGCTATGTTTGTTCAATGATTTGTGCTTTGAAAGGTGAGGTGATCTTACAACTTTGAGAGCGAATGGGAATGTTCGAATGTGCAACCGGGGGGAACGCTGTGCTTGTAACTTTGGAGGCTGTTGTCATGTCATCTTATTCTCTTTCATTGTGCTCTTGCCCACCTTGTGTTAATTTTGTTGCGAGCACCCTGTCTTTGGATTCGTTCTTTCTGGTTTTTCTGCTCTTTGCCATGCCAGCTGGGTGCCCAGTCATTCGAGGAAACAAGTGGAGCGCCACGAAGTGGATTCGTGTACAACCTCGACATGGACAATACTGATTTATACAGCGTGTACGGATCTTGACCTTAAGAGGAAGCTTTTAAGTGGTACATACCTTATTGTAAATTGTTGCTATGGAGTGCTTTGAAATAAGGTGTACAGATTCGAATATTCCAACGCAAAACGGATCGTACGCAGAAAAGGGTGCCATCGGAATTACGCGAGCAACTCGAAGTGATAATACACGTGAAGTCCTTCTCAAGCCCAGTTTGTTTTGGGGCGGCTGCTCCAGAATCGAGCGCAGAAATTTCACGGGCGAAATGGGCCAATATGGGGTAGTCTGTTACCTAATTGGCATTTTTCGTCTAAAGCGGGTGACTATTGTTGTTTCTTTTGCGTTCCTCGGGCAGCAGTGTGAGGCCTCAGAACGTCCCGTCTGCACGTTTGGAGGTCTCTATCAGATGTGGTAACTGATGGAGATCATTGGGCCTCTCTAGGCTGGGCCGTTGGCCGTGTGCTTGAATTAATAAGCCTGTAAATAGTCACGTAATGTGTAATGAATGGGCGGTTTACTGGAATATTGGTGTACCTCGTCCCATTCACCCCTCTCATGCGATACAAGCGGAGAAACTACGCGTTTGCCAGCTAAGTGTGACGTAAGAATTAGCGAGCCTGTCTTCAAAAGCGACTCCGTGCGTCGCCGTGCGTCGCCTCGAGATTGCACTCTAGCATGGTGGCAACCCTCTGAGTGAGACCAGGGAGGTATGGCGGGACCTGAGTCCTGAAGGTGCAGTCCGCCAGATTGCTCTATTTCAAGGCGGTTGAGGGAGTTAGTGTCTAAGGCACCTCGAGTCTCCGCCGTCGCATCCGCCTTTCAGGTCGACTCGATACGTCGCAGTCGCGTGGTTGAAGTGTGCTTTCCGTGTGAATCCTATCAAGAAACGGCGCGCTGCATTTTGTAGCATCTCGAGTCGCTGCCAAGACAGAGCCGAAAATCTCGGTGGGGGAGCACCTGTGCGTTGGCGGGCGTTGGGGGAGCGACAGGTGCCATGGCGGGCGTCGGGGGAGCGTTTGGCGGCAGTCGGTCGCTGCAGCCGGTTCCCCCGGAAAAGGGCGTGTTCCCATTGGACCACTTCGGGGAGTGCAAAGAGGTGCGATGGGGTGCGATGGGATGCGATGGGGCACAATTGGGTGAGATGGGGTGCGTTGCGGTGCGATGTGGTGCGATGGGGTGCGAAACAGGGCTTTGTCTCACCCTTTCAGGCAATGCGTGGCATGGAGGGCTCGAAGCAGGCTATTGTGTCTTTTCATTTGTTTTTTTTTTTTTTTCCCCCCTTCCTGTACAACGTCCTCTCTATTGAGCGATTCAGTTCAGGTGATGGGTGAGTGCCTGACGCAGGCTGTTGTGTCTACTCATACACCGATGTCTTGTCTTTCGCTTGCAGTGTCCTCTCTATTGAGTGATGCAGGTGATGCGCGAGTACATGGAGTGCATGAACAAAGCTGTCGCGTTTATACACAAGGCAATTTCTTGTCCTTCCCTAACAATATCTTCTTTATTGAGTGGTTCAGGTGATGCGCAAGTACATGGAGTGCCTGAAGCAGACTGCTGTTTCTATTCATAGTTCAGCATCTTGTCTTTCCCTTATGTCCTCCCTATTGAGCGATTCAGGTGATGCGCGAGTACATGGAGTGCCTGAAGCAGCACGGCAACCAGTCGGACAAGTGCCGAGACATCGCCAAGAAGTACCTGCAATGCCGCATGGACAGGTGAGCTGCCTTCAATGCTGCATGTGGTGAGACGAAGCAAAGCAGTGCTGCAAGGCCGCATGGACAGGTGGGTTTCCCTCGATACCCCTATTGCAAAGCAGCCAGCACAGAAAAGCACAGAACCTGCTCAGCCTTGACGTGCCTCCGAAGACGGCGACCATTCGGACAAGTGCCAAGACATTGGCATGAAGTACCTGCAATGCCGCATGGACAGGTGAGTCATGGCTCGTATGCCAGGGGGAAAGTGGGTAAGTACCGATGCGCCTCACAGCAAGTGCAGAGACATTGCCAAGAAGTACCTCCGCTGCTGCATGGACAGGTGAGGCACTACTGCTGGGTGTCGCGGCAAGTTTAAGCACTGAGGGCCCTGAGGGTGTGTTAAAGCACGGCATCCAGACAGACAAGTGCTGCAGAGGCATTGCCGAGAAGTACCTGCAGTACCGCATGGACAGGTGAGGCACTACTGCTGGGTGTCGCGGCAAGTTTAAGCACTGAGGGCCCTGAGGGTGTGTTAAAGCACGGCATCCAGACAGACAAGTGCTGCAGAGGCATTGCCGAGAAGTACCTGCAGTACCGCATGGACAGGTGAGGCACTGCTGGGTGTCGCGGCAAGTTAAAGCACGGAGCGGCTTGAAAGCCTTGGGGCGGCTTTAGAGCTCGGCTTCCCCCATGTCCCCTTGCTCTCTCTACACTGCCACATGCCCCCCTGGCTCTCCTTGTTCGCCTTATTCCATGGCAGGAACCTCGTGGCCGCTCAGAACCACTCAGAGCTGGGGTTTGATTCGGTCTCGCATTTGATCGCAACAAACGCGGAGTCCCCCCTGTTCTCCTTGCTCTTCTTTCACGGTCACAGGAACCTCATGGCTCCTCAGAATCTCTCAGAGCTCGGGTTTGACTCGGCATCGTCAGGAGGGAAGGTAGCATCCGACCAACAATCTGCAGATGCAGCAGCAGCAGCAGGTGCTGATGGCTCGAGTACCAGCACCATGAACAGACGAGAGGCTAAAGGATTTATTGCTGGCGTCAACCCTAGGTAGTACATGTCAGCAAGAATGGCAGCCTTCAGTTCAGATCAGCATTCAGCAGAAGCAGCAGCAGCAGCGGCACCATGAGTAAACAACCCTAGATAGGTAGCGGCTGCCACATTGTTTCCCTGACTACCATTAGTCAGGGTAAAAGAGCAATCTCTTTCCGATCCTCAAGTAATGATCAAGGCAGCGTATGTGATGGTCAAATAGTGTGCAAGACATTGCACTGTACACCACAGTTCATTATGTGCACGGAACAGTTGCTGACAGTGTGTCCATGTGCTGAGCTGAGTTGGCATAATGGCAAAAGCTCTTGGCTTATGTGCCACGTATCCAGGAATAATGGCACCACATTCAGCACAGTACAGCTTACAATCCTCACTCGCCTTCCATTACCAGCACATACATTTTGATTTTACATTGAATCACTACATCAGGCATGTAGAAACAGGCACAGATGGTACGCGTGCGGCTGAATGCCTTGGGATCTCCTTATGCATCAGCAAGGAATTCAATATTCGCTTGTGGCTCCAATAGCTCCTGGTATAAACACCATCTTCTTACTTGTGCTGCAAACCAAAACGCACAAGGGAGTATAAACCGTGACAACCATGAGGCCACTGCGTGAGAAGCTATTACGAAAACCAATATGGTAGGATGAACCATGGTGAAGGCAACATTATTACCTCAAGTTGATACACTGATGAATAGAATAATGAAATCATATAACCAGTAGCACTATTCGGAGTAGGTGCGGAAGCACTGGCAGAATTTGTTAAACTGACCCATATTCTGTACCTTTCGAGCCAATTTCACCTGCTTAACGAAGCTAGATATGACAATGTAGGGGGGCCCTGATGGAATCGACGTAAGTACTTTGATGAACCCAATATCGCGTACCTTAATGAAGCCGATGTCCTTGGAGTAGGTGCGGAAGCACTGGCGGAAACAGTTGACGTTGACACACTGTACCTTGCTAGACCCAATACCACTATGTTAACGAAGCCAAATACGCATAGGCGCTAACATCGCGTACCTTGATGAAGCCGATGTCCTTGGAGTAGGTGCGGAAGCACTGGCGGCAGCAGTTGAGGCCGTACTTGCGGATCATGCCGTGGCAGTTGCCGCACACCCGGCTGCCATTCCCAGCGGCAGATTTAGAACACGGGAGGAAGGGGAAGGCAAATCAGAACCTCAGGACTAAGGGATTGTTGAGACCCCTGTACTTGCGGATCATGCCATGGCAGTTGCCGCACACCCGACTGCCAATTTAGGCAAGTGAGAGACGGAAGGGAAACACCCATAAAGAAGCTCAAAGCAGGGAGGGTGATGCGAGACAGCCTCAAACGCTACTTGCGGATCATGCCGTGGCAGTTGCCGCATACCCGGCAGCCATTTCAAGCAGCAGGTTCAAAACAGGGGAGAAAATGGAAACAGAAATCACGTCGACGGCAATATTGAGGCGCCTCGAAGGCACTTGCTGATCATGCCGAGGAAGTTACCCCACGCGACAAGGGAATCGGGACAAGGGAATCGGGACAAGGGAGGGAACGCTGTTTAGGAAACTCATGCAACACGGTTGAAACTCAGGCATTATGAGGAGTAACGCATTTAAGGCGTCTCAAAACAGACCGCTAAGAAGAGGGAACCAACAATACACGAGGAGGAAACTAGTCCAAGCCCACGACTACCCGCACCCGGGAAGTGACCAAACGAGCCTAAAAGATGCACGAGCATGCTACCCGAACATGCTAGAAGATGACGAGGGCCGAAACCAAGCTCGTTTGGCCTAAACCTAGGCTAGAATCACCTGCTAGAAGATGACGAGGGTCGAAACCAAGCTTTCCATGCTCTAATCGCGTGTAAAACACAGATCTGGTTTCAGCAGGCGAATTTTTTACGCCGTTAACAGGCCGCGCGAGTTGCACGCCCTAGCCACCACAGAATAAGCGCTTCACGAACCTACCAGCAGTCAGAATCTTCCCGGCAAACTTATTCTTAAGAGTCACCAGAGGCGGGGAGTCCAACGAACGGACAGAAATTACCCTCGCAATACTCTTTACAGATACCCTCACGGTTATCTCCTCACAGTTACCCCTCGATAATGTCACAGTAACCCTAACTGTCACTCTCTCGCAGTAACCCTAATGGCGATCTGACTGACCAGAGGAGCGCGCCAGGGGACTGACCGCCAGGGGAGTGCTTCTTCGGGTGCGAGTTCTTATAGCGGGATGTTATTGATAATTCTAAAATACACCCTTACGGCGATCTGACCCATCGTGACTCGCGGCACTACCAGTCATCCTCAAACACTGACCAGCGACGGCCGATCATTGAACGATAGGAGTCTAAAGTTGAGGCGCCTCAAAACTAGACGCCGATCATTGAATGGAGGCAACGTAACCCAAACGGAAACCTTCACCGTAACCGTCAACGTCATCTCAGGGTTAACAACCCCAACGAGACTGACCAGGGGCGGGCGCCAGAAGAGTGCTTCTTCGCAGTAACCCTTATTAACCAGCGCCCCGCTATTACTGAAAGGTAGTAACCCTTACCAACATAGTAACCTTAACAGTAACACTAACAGTAACCCTCACAATAACCCTCGTGGCAACCCCAATGAGACTGACCAGAGGCGGGCGCCAGGGGAGTGCTTGTCCGCAATATCCCTCACCAATCAGGAACGGGTGACTACTGAGCGTAACCAGCACTGTAACCCTCACATAACTGACACAAGAGCCCTGACTGACCAGAGGCGGGCGCCAGGGGAATGCTTCTTCGGGTGCGAGTTCCAGACTGTCTCGTGACCCATCGTGGCTCGCGGGAATCGACGGCGCCGCTGCACAGAGCACAACAATCGGACGGCACAGATGCAACGATGCGACGTGAGAAGGTCCTGCTTGAATACCACCGCAACAGTTGGTCGTGCCACGTGGCGAATCGCTGATATTGACAGTGTCAGAGGAATGGAGGCACAAGCACGAACGGGCCCGTCCTTACACAAAACCTGAGCGACTCTTCACACTAAAACCTAACTAATATTTAAAGCCGCGCCGCCAGAAGCATCTTAACGAGGTAGGTGGAGTTCGACGAATCGCCTGGACAAACGAACCTTGAGGAAGGAGGGAGAGGTGAGGGCGAGTGCGAGCGGAGAATGCGCGAGCTGAGAGGAAGGAGGAATGGAGCCGAGCTAGGGTTTTCAGAGGGTAGCTGGGGAGGAGGTGGAGAAACCGAAGCGAGGAAAAGTTCGCGAATTCAACAAATGTAGAAATTGAAATTGTTTAGGTGCATGTCAACTACGTAATCCTGCTTGTAACGCATAACGAAATCTTCTTTAGACAGGAGACGGGACTACAGGATCTGGTTGGACTTGGGAGAGCTTTCTGGGATTTGCGTTATGACGGCTGATCCCGATAGAAGCAGCCAGAACTACTTTGTCCATGTTTAGAAGCTATGAATGTCGGCCTTTCGGTCGCAACGATTACCGCTATTGCACCTTCTCCATGTCGAGGATTAGGGCTTGTTCATGAACATCTTACAAGTTGTAACCGCACACAATGCGGTCGCCATCTTCGTTACAAGCTGCGCGGCGCGTCAACACCAATGTTTCCAACCTTAGATTCCGAAATGCATCCACCATTGGGAGTTCCCCGACGTCCTCTCCATTCTGGTCTCATAAACTCTAGTTCCTAAAAGCACATCCTATAGTCTGCTCTTGCGAGTTGAGTTATTCACCACGCTCGCACTGAGCTTCCAGGACGCGTCGCTCGTGCGAAACCTCCTTGTGCGATGAGCGCCGTGCAATCGTCCGCTCTCAGGGCGAGATTCGTAATTCGTCGACCCCGGGTCGCCTCGTCAGCTCTATACTGCAGTCGAGGATCCCAATGTCGAATAACCTCACCGATTTCGCAGTCTGAACCGCGAGTTTCGTCCTTCTCTGCGCATTCACCGGCGTTACGAGTGCCGTTCGGTCAATGCCGTTCTCGGCGCGTCGCACGCCGAGTGACAGAATGCCGCGCGAGTCGCGGCGGCGGGAGCGCCGGCAGAGGTGACGTGGACACCGATTGGATGACGCGGACGGACCCGTGGGAGCTGCTGGGCGTCGCAGAGGGGTCGACCGCCGAGGAGATTAAAGCCGCGTTCCGAACCAAGGCAGGTGACGTGGCACTAGGTGACGAATCCATTTGTGCACTTTCCGGGGTCCTTCTGATGCATACTCTTCTGTCTCCTCACAACTTGTAGCGTTTGAAATGCTTCATATGCTAGTCTCCGTCCACACCGTCCACACCGCTTTCCAGCCCCGTGAGTGATTTTTGAGTCGACTAAAGCATCACCTACTGGCAACTTGTAGCGTTTGAAATGCTTCTTATGCGTCCACACCGTCCACACCGATTTCCAGCCCCGTGACGCGCCACTGGCTGCTGTGCGCGTGGCGGATGAAGAACGCCCATCCTGACCTGTCTGTACCCATCCTGACCTGTCTGTACCGAAGGGATGGCCGTTTTGGATGGTTCAAAGTGCAATTCCCATGCTTTTGGACCCGTTGACCCGTCATTGGCTGCTGTGGTGTAACCCGCATCAGATCAAGAACGTGCATGCTGACGTGTACCGAGGAGAGCTGACTTTTGAGTCGACTAAAAATCAAGAACGTGCATGCTGACGTGTACCGAGGAGAGCTGGACGCTCAGGAGATCACCAACAGGCTCCTGCCAGCCCTCCTCTGAGATCGTCCATCGGAAAGCATGCTTTCTAATTTCCATTCTCGTATTTTCTCTTCCCTTTTGGTTTTCAACCCTACGGCCCTCGACAGATCAAGAACGTCCATCCTGACGTGTACCGAGGGGAGATGGATGCTCAGGAGATCACAACCAGGCTCGTGCTCGCATACGAGGTGAGCAGCCCCTGCCTTCCCTCCCCACCCCCCACCCCCCACCCCCCTACACCCGGCCATCTCTCTATAATGGTCCCTCAATAAGATAGAAAGGTGCCACTCGCTAGGGCAAGAGCGTCCGCCACTGGCTAGGGCAAGAGTGTCCATACCGAGGGGCCCTGGATGCTCAGCAGATCTCCACCCAGCTCGTGCCCGCATACGAGGTGAGCAGCCCTCTCCCCCCCCCCCTCCCGCCTTCCCCTCGCCCCAGTCTCTTTGACACGGTCCTGGAACTAGATAAAGAATCAGGTGCAGCACGCTAGGGCAAGAGCGTCCCTCCTGGCTCTCAGCGCCCCTCGGTTTTTGTCGTAGCGAGCGGAGGCTAACGCACAGCTAATTTCAACCAGGCTCGTTTTCGCATACGAGGTGAACCTCGTAAGGAGACTATTCTTGAGGCGCCTAAAAAACGACCTCGTTTTCGCGTACGAGGTGGATCTTGCTCCCCACCACCAACCGTTTCAAGGGTCCCTTCCCCCTCCCGCCCCTGCCTCTCTTCCCTCATTCACTCACTCACTCTCCTGTTCACCCACCCCCTTTCACCGCTCTGTAACCCTCATGCATCGCTCTGTAACCCTCATGCATCGCTCTGTAACCCTCATGCATCGCTCTGTAACCCTCATGCATCGCTCTGTAACCCTCATACGTCGCTCTGTAACCCTCATACATCGCTCTGAAACCCTCTTGCATCGCTCTGTAACCCTCATGCATCGCTCTGTAACCCTCATTACGTCGCTCTGTAACCCTCATGCATCGCTTCTGAAACCCTCTTGCCGATCTTACCCTGTGGACCCTCTTAACTCCCTCTCATCATCCCCCAAGCTTCCTCCCCCTACTCCTTCCCACCTCCCGTCCTCCTTCCCCACCTCCCGTCTCCTTCCCACCTCCCCCCCCGTCTCCTTCCACCTCCCCGTCTCCTTCCACCTCCCCGTCTCCTTCCACCTCCCGTCTCCTTCCATCCCTCCTCCGTCTCCTTCCACCTCCCGTCTCCTTCCACCTCCCCCCCGTCTCCTTCCACCTCCCGTCTTCTTTCCACCTCCCGTCTCCTTCCACCTCCCGTCTCCTTCCACCTCCCGTCTCCTTCCACCTCCCGTCTCCTTCCACCTCCCGTCTCCTTCCCACCTCCGTCTCCTTCCACCTTCCTCCGTTCTCCTTCCACCTCCCGTCTCCTTCCACCTCCCGTCTCCTTCCACCTCCCGTCTCCTTCCACCTCCCGTCTCCTTCCACCTCCCGTCTCTTTTCCACCTCCCCGTCTCCTTCCACCTCCCGTCTCCTTCCACCTCCGTCTTCTTTCCACCTCCCCGTCTTCCCCCCCCTCCTTCCACCTCCCGTCTCCTTCCACCTCCGTCTCCTTCCACCTCCCGTCTCCTTCCACTCCCCGTCTCTCTTTCCACCTCCCGTCTCCTTCCACTCCCGTCTCCTTCCACTCCCGTTCTTTTCCACCTCCCGTCTCCTTCCACCTTCCCGTCTCTTCCACCTCCCGCTCCTTCCACCTCCGTCTCCTTTCCACCTCCCGTCTCCTTCCACCTCCCGTTCTCCTCCACCCCCGTCTCCTTCCACCTCCCGTCTCCTCCGTCTCCTTCCACCTCCCGTCTCTTTTCCTCCTACCTCTTCCCGGTCTCTTTCCTTCTCTTCACTCCCGTCTCCTTCCATTCTCTTCCCCCGTCTTTCCTCTTTTCCACCTCCCGTCTCCTTCCACCTCCGTCTCTCTCTTCCTTCCATCTCTTTCCCGTCTCTCTGTTTCCACCTCCCGTCTCCTTCCACCCCTCTCCGTCCCCTGCTCTTCCACCTCCCGTCTCCTTCCTCACCTCTCTCCGTCTCCTTTTTTTTTCTTTACTCCCGTCTCTTTTTTTCCACCTCCTTCTTCCTCCTCTTCCCCTCCGTCTCCTTCCACCTCCCGTCTCCTTCCACCTCCCGTCTCCTTCCACCTCCCGTCTCCTTCCCCTCCCGTCTCCTTCCATCCTCCCGTCTCCTTCCACCTCCCTCCTTCCACCTCCCCTCCCTTCCCTCCCGTCTCTTCCACCTCCCGTCTCCTTCCACCTCCCGTCTCCTTCCACCTTCCCGTCTCCTTCCCACCTCCCGTCTCCTTCCACCTCCCGTCTCCTTCCACCTCCCGTCTCCTTCTCCCGTCTCTTTCCCCCCCCTCCTTCCCTCCCCGTCTCCCTTCTCCCCGTCTCCTTCCACCTCCCGTCTCTTCCACCTCCCGTCTCCTTCCACCTCCCGTCTCCTTCCCACCTCTCCCGTCTCCTTTCCACCTCCCGTCTCTTCCACCTCCCGTCTCCTTCCACCTCCCGTCTCCTTCCACTCCCGTCTCCTTCCACCTCCCGTCTCCTTTTCCACCTCCCCGTCTCCCTTCCCATCCTCCCCGTCCTCCTTCCACCTCCCCCGTCTCCTTCCACCCTTCCCCGTCTCCTTCCACCTCCGTCTCCTCCACCTCCCCGTTCTCCTTTCCACTCTCCCGTCTCTTTTTCCACCTCCCGTCTGCCTTCCACCTCCCGTCTCCTTCCACCTCCCCGTCTCCTTCCACCTCCCGTCTCCTTCCACCTCCCGTCTCCTTCCACCTCCCGTCTCCTTCCACCTCCCGTCTCTTCACCTCCCGTCTCCTTCCACCATCCCGTCTCCTCCCTCCCGTCTCCTTTCCACCTCCCGTCTCCTTCCACCTCCCGTCTCCTTCCACCCTCCCGTCTCTTCCACCTCCCCGTCTCCTTCTCACCTCCCGTCTCCTTCCCCTCCTCCACCGTCTCTTCCTCCCGTCTCCTTCCAACCTCCCGTCTCCTTCCCACCTCCCGTCTCCTTCCCCCTCCCGTCTCCTTCCACCTCCGTCTCCTTCCACCTCCCGGTCTCCTTTCCACCTCCGTCTCCTTCCACCCTCCCCGTCTCCTTCCCGACCTCCCGTTCTCCTTCCCACCTCCCGTCTCCTTTCCACCTTCCCGTCTCCTTCCACCTCCCGTCTCTTCCACCCCCCCTCCCGTCTCCCATCGTCCCACTCCCGTCTCTTCCACCTCCCCGTCTCCTTCCACCTCCCGTCTCCTTCCACCTCCCGTCTCCCCCCCCGTCTCCTTCACCTCCCGTCTCCTTCCACCCCCTCCCCCCCCCCCCCTCCCGTCTCCTTCCACCTCCGTCTCCTTCCACCTCCCGTCTCCTTCCACCTCCGTCTCCTTCCACCTCCCGTCTCCTTCTCCACTCCCGTCTCCTTCCACCTCCTCCGTCTCCTTCCACTCTCCGTCTCCTTCCACCTCCCGTCTCCTTCCCACCTCCCGTTCTCCTTTCCACCTCCCGTCTCCTTCCACCTCCCGTCTCCTTCCACCTCCCGTCTCCTTCCACCTCCCGTCTCCCTCCACTCCCGTCTCCCTTCCACCTCTCTCGTTCTCCTTCCACTCTCCTCCTCCCGTCTCCTTCCACCTCCCGTTCTCCTTTCCACCTCCCGCGTCTCCTTCCAACCCTCCCGTCTCCTTCCACCTCCCGTCTCCTTCCACCTCCCGTCTCCTTCCACTCCCGTCTCCTTCCACCTCCGTCTCCTTTCCCACCTTCCGTCTCCTTCCACCTCCCGTCTCCTTCCACCTCCCCGTCTCCTTCCACCTCCCGTCTCCTTCCCACCTCCCGTCTCCTTCCACCTCCGTCCTTCCACCTCCCGTCTCCTTCCCCCCTCCCGTCTCCTTCCACCTCCCGTCTCCTTCCACCTCCCGTCTCCTTCCACCTCCCGTTCTTTCCACCTCCCGTCTCCTTCCACCTCCCGTCTCCCCTGCTCCCACCTTCCCGTCTCCTTCCACCTTCCCGTCTCCTTCCACCTCCCGTCTCCTTCCCTCTCCCTGTCTCCTTCCACCTCCCGTCTCCTTCCACCTCCCGTCTCCTTCCCACCTCCCGTCTCCTTTCCCTCCCCACCTCCCGTCTCCTTCCACCTCCCGTCTCCTTTCCACCTCCCGTCTCCTTCCCCTTCCGTCTCCTTCCACCTCCCGTCTCCTTCCACCTCCCGTCTCCTTCCACCTCCCGTCTCCTTCCACCTCCCGTCTCCTTCCACCTCCCGTCTCCTTTCCCCCCCCCCCCCCCCTTCCCCCACCTCCCGTCTCCTTCCACCTCCCGTCTCCTTCCACCTCCCGTCTCCTTCCACCTCCCGTCTCCTTTCCACCTCCCGTCTCCTTCCACCTTCCCGTCTCCTTCCACCTCCCGTTCTCCTTCCACCTCCCGTCTCCTTTCCACCTCCCGTTCTCCTTCCATCCCGTCTCCACTCCCGTCTCCTTCCACCTCCCGTCTCCTTCCACCTCCCGTCTCCTTCCACCTCCCGTCTCCTTTCCACCTCCCGTCTCCTTCCACCTCCCGTCTCCTTCCACCTCCCGTCTCCTTCCACCTCCCGTCTCCTTCCACCTCCCGTCTCCTTCCACCTCCCGTCTCCTTCCACCTCCCGTCTCCTTCCACCTCCCGTCTCCTTCCACCTCCCGTCTCCTTCCACCTCCCGTCTCCTTCCACCTCCCGTCTCCTCCTTCCACCTCCCGTCTCCTTCCACCTCCCGTCTCCTTCCACCTCCGTCTCCTTCCACCTCCCGTCTCCTTCCACCTCCCGTCTCCTTCCACCTCCCGTCTCCTTCCACCTCCCGTCTCCTTCCACCTCCCGTCTCCTTCCACCCTCCCCCCCCCCCCCCCCCCCTCCCTTCCACCTCCCGTCTCCTCCCCCCCTCTTCCACCTCCCGTCTCCTTCCACCTCCCGTCTCCTTCCACCTCCCGTCTCCTTCCACCTCCCGTCTCCTTCCACCTCCCGTCTCCTTCCACCTCCCGTCTCCTTCCACCTCCCGTCTCCTTCCACCTCCCGTCTCCTTCCACCTCCCGTCTCCTTCCACCTCCCGTCTCCTTCCACCTCCCGTCTCCTTCCACCTCCCGTCTCCTTCCACCTCCCGTCTCCTTCCACCTCCCGTCTCCTTCCCACCTCCCGTCTCCTTCCACCTCCCGTCTCCTTCCACCTCCCGTCTCCTTCCACCTCCCATCTCCGTCCATCTCCCACCTTCCTTATCCTGCAGTTGCTTCTAGAGGAGGCAGAGAATCCCACGGGCAGAAGGTAGGTGTATAACGAGCTCCACTTGACCCACGTTGCGCGATTTTGTCATTGTGTTCGTGCATAGGCACATGCATGCATGCATGCATGCATGCAGCACATCCTGTTCTGTCCTTGCGTTTGGTTTATGTCTACGTGCATGCATGCATGTGTATTGGTGTATGCATGTGCCTATGTGCATGCGCGTATGCATGTGCCGATGTGCATGTGTATGTGCGTATGCATGTGCCGATGTGCATGTGTATGTGCGTATGCATGTGCCTATGTGCATGTGTGGATTTCCATAATGTCTTATGCTCTTGAATGCATCTTCATGCGCGTGTGCAACATGCTTACATGTCTGAATCTATGTCGACAGATGGCGCAGCAGTGGGTCCGGGGGTGGCTGGATTGACGATGAAGAGGAAGACGAGGAGGATGGCGATCTCTGGCCCTGGGTCAACGAGATCCGCTGCCTTGGTCAATGTAGGTCAACGAGATCCGCTGCCTTGGTCAATGTAGGTCAACGCGATCCGCTGCCTTGGTCAATGTAGGTCAACCCAGATGCCTTGCCTCTTCTCAGTGTACGTGACTGAGATTCGTTGACATTGCAAAGCCGCATGCTGTGACTCCCCTTCACGTCCCTTCTCCCCAACCCCCTGTCAGAATTCAGTCACTAACCACTGAGTTAGAAGGGCTTGTTGAGTAGCGGGTAAGTGCGCTCATAACCCCCCAGGCTCTGCACCTGTGATCCTTCCCCGAGGACCAAGGGCAACCCCAGCGTGTATCTGGACACCCCCCCTCCCTTTTCCTGGCTCTGTTACAGTCGCTCTGCATAGTGACGGCTCCCTTCCTCTTCTCCTATGCGGATGACACTGCAACCCCATGCCTCTCCTTGTCCTCTCTCCCCCCTTCCCCCATTCCCCCACCCGCCCCCACCCTTCAGCCTGTCGCTCCAGCTGCATAGTGACCGCTCCCTTCCTCTTCTCCTATGCGGAGGACACTGCACGAGCCCGGGCCATGTCTCCCAACGCGTTCCAAGGTGGGTGCTGGCATGCATCTTAGCGTAATGAGTCAATTTTTGAGTCGACTCATTACACACTGTTTCGAAGCAAGTGCTGTCCGTGTCACTGCTCTCCGTGCCTTCCATAGTTAATCACTGCTGTGTAACTTGCAGCCTGAAATGTGAAATTTGCAGCCTGAAATGTGTTTTAGATCTTGGAAGTAAATGGTTTCAAAGATGGCATTGTTGTCTTTCATCAACTGTTCAGCTGAAGTCATCTGTTATATATACTGCCTTCATTATAATCACATTGCCTCTGTGCAGGATGGTCAGTGGGAGGGGAGACCAAGGACCGGGCTCGGTACTGTGTCAACCTTGCGGTGGGACAGTGCCCTGAGCTCTGTATACACTACGTAACATCTGATCAACATGCTGAATTAACTGATAAGCTGCAAGGGTACGTGCCATTGATGCTGATTGCCATGTATGCAGTCTCGTCTCTCATGCTCTTCCCCACATACTCCAATGAGCCCACACTTCCTCCTTGTTAATAATTCACCTTACCCAAAATCTTGCATTGCCCCCTCCCTTTTTATGGCGCAGGATTATTGATGGAATGGTACCCCTGCAAGAAGGAGCTTTTGATATACAGGCCTACATAGCAAAAGCCTCGTATGATAACAATCGCCGGCCACGAGCAAAGAGAAGGCCCAAAGCTGAAGGCGAATATGTTGATTGGTACTAGGCAGACGATTCTATATTTCCTTATGTTGTATGTCGTTAAGCTTCATTGTACCCAGCATTGATCCATAGATGAAACTACCTGCGGGCGTCACGTGACGACTACATTGTAAGGAAATTCCCTTCTCCTTACTGGGCTCGACTACAGCGCGTACGCCCTCGACTCTCGGAAGTCCGGGCCCGGCCAACTTCTTCGGTCCCGAACCACTTCGCGAACCCAAACCTAGACGCGCGGCGCTTCCATAGCTTTCGCCAACCGGACCGCCCCAACCTGTTCGCGTGGTTCTCGGCTAGCTCTGTTCGTGCCTATAATTGCGTAGGCCCTCATTTGTATCGACACTCTTGAATCAAGACTCCTTGATTACACTACATGTTATTACTCTGATTAATTCATAACAGCTGGTATCAGAGCTCCGTTCCTGCCCGCTTAGTCTTCCGTAGAGTAGTCCGTTTATATCGGGAGAGGACCCGACAGAATAGAGGGTTGACCTGCGGTTGGTAGGTGAGCTCGTTAAAGCTCCTCCAGCTAGAAGCGTGTGCACCCTCAGATCTGTCAGGTAAATTTTACAGCATATCTATCACGCCGGAAAGCTCTACCCGTCGTAGTGTTAGGAACGTGACTCAGGAGGAGTTTGACGAGCTGCAAGCCAGGGCGGCTACAGTAACGACACTGCAGGCCCAACTTTAACAACTCGCCGATAATTTCGAGTCGCTGGGAAGCGAAGTGCAGACGCTGCGCAACGAAAACTTGTCGCTTCTCCAGACGCGGGGTGAAACGCGTCAGGGGCGGCCTGTTACCCGAGACGAAGATGCTGCGAGCGAAGCAAGGGCGTCGATGACACCTGAAGCAGTTGAAGAAGTCCACAGCGAGCCGCGGGCGGCCATTAAAATCAAACCTCCGATGCCACCGCCGTTCAACCCGACCGACAGAACAACTACAATGAGCGGTTGGCTGTTCGCCATGGAAATCTTCTTCACAGCAGCAAGTATTAATGACAACCCGTCACGTGACAACTTGGCTGTATCGTTGCTGAGGGGACCGGCACTCGACTGGTGGCGCATGCATCTAGACGAGGGAGGAGCCCCGGCAGGGAATCAGCGGGCGGTAGATGGGGAGCACGGTTAATCAACGGCTCAAGCAGAACCGATCTTTGGGTAGGCCACGATCCGCACGTCGAAAGCGTGGGGCGGAGCATTGAAGAACCGATTCAAGCACATATCCATGCGCGAAAATGCTCGCACAAGGCTTCGGATGTGGAGATAGTTCGCCTCTGTCCACGAATACACGGCTTCGTTCTTGGCGCCATGCGATCAAATCGGAGGGCTTAGCGAAGACGAGAAGATCGATCGCTACGTGGGTTGTCTCAAGCCAGAGATTTAGCAAGAGATCGTTCTGCGAGCCCCGGCAACATTCAACGAAATTGTCCGAATCGCGGATGCGCTGGACGCGAGGCATGGACTCGCGAGGGCGGGTTTCCGGGAGGGAAATCGCTTTCGAGGACAGCCCCAACACACATCAATCAACGGCGTGGACGTGTTTGCAGCCCGGGTATTTTCCGGATGTTGTTTCCACTGCAACCAGCCGAGCCACATAGTGAGGGAATACCGCAGCTGAAGAAGAACTTAGCTAACGACGGGAAGGAGTCGGGAAATGGAGATCGTCAGTAGCAGATGAGCCACCTACTGACTTGACTACGTCGCCTAAACGCCAACACCCGCACCAAGTTATAGTGCCGATTTGGACTATCTACCATTCCTAGCTGAATAAGGGGGGTGAACCGGTTGATCGCCCTGTGCTGGTCGAAGGAAGAGTTGGCGACACCTGCATCAAAATATTTATTGATGGTGGGGCAAGCCACAGTTTGATGGATGTGACAAAGGCGAAGAAAGTCTGATTGCAGCTGGAGCGCTCCATGCCCAAAATCGACGAGACGTTGGTTGACGATACTCCACTGGCGATTCGGGAGCGTGTGCCTCACGTGCGAGTGACCTGTAGCGAAAACTTCAGTTTCACGACGAAGATGCTGGCGACAACTTTGGACGGGTGCGACATGCTGATGGGACGCGATTGGTTGTGCGAATACAACCCGAGCATCGACTGGCGGACGGATGATTGTCGCATAAAGTGGAGTGGCGAGTGGCGACGACTACCCAAGTGGAGCAGTCAAGACTCGACAACATTGACGGTCAGCACAGTGACTATAAAGCACGCAATGATTCGAGGAGAGCAACTGTATGTCGTCCGATGGATCGCATCAATGGCTGTCGACACGCCGACCGACATTGACAAACTCTGCGCAGCTGTACCGGATGATTTGGCAACAGTGATTCGGAAGCACGCCGTAATTTTTCCAGACGACCTACCAGCGAGCTTGCCACCTCAGCGGTCGCATGACCACAAAATCGAGCTCGAACGCGGCGCGCAGCCTACTATTCAGACCCAATGGCGGCTAACTCAGCCTGAGTTAGTTGAACTTCGACGCCAGCTGGACTACCTGCTCGAGAAAGGTTTTGTCCGCCCGAGCACATCACCATTTGTAGCTCCGATCCTTTTCACTCCGAAAAGATACAGTATGGCGGTCTACGTATGTGTATCGACTACCGCGCCTTGAATCGGGTTACCATCAAGTCTCGCTACCCCATTCCACGTGTAGACGAACTTATCGACCAACTTCGCGGGGCCAGATTTTTCTCGAAGATTGACCTGCGAGGCAGTTACCACCAACTTCGAGTGCACAAAGCTGACTGCTACAAGACGGCGTTTCGAACCCGGTACGGGAGTTACGAGTACACGGTCATGCCCTTCGGCTTAACAAACGCTCCTTCGACATTCCAGTTGACCATGAACGAAAATTTTCAGCCACTGCTGGATAAATGCGTCATCGTGTACCTCGACGACATCCTCGTCTACAGCACAACAAGGGAGCAGCATTTGAAGGATTTGGAAGCAGTTTTCTCTCTCTCTCTTGTAGCAGAACCGGCTCATCACCAAGGGCTCTAAGTGCGAGCTTTTTAAACACGAACTGGAGTTCTTGGGTCACGTGATTTCCATCGACGGTGTTAAAATCGACCCCAAGAACATCGCGACAATCTAAGACTGGAAGCCACTGGCTAATCTCCGTAAATTTCAGAGTTTTCTGGGGTTTGTTAATTGCGTCCGCCGTTTCATTCCGAACATGGCGGGGGTAACTCCCCTCTCACGGACCTCCTGAAGAAGGGCACGTTTTTTGAGTGGGGGGGGAGAGCAGCAGGCTGCGTTCGAAAAGCTCAAAATTTTCCTGACTATACCGCCAGTTCTTCGGATTGCAGATTCCCACCGTCCATTCGAGCTCATCATCGACGCTAGCGATTTGGCCGTTGGCGCAGTCTTGTTACAAGACTTCGGCGAAGGCCTACAACCGATCGCCTACGAGTCACGAAATCTGAACCCGGCCGAGCGAAATTATCCTGTCCACGACAAGGAGTTACTCGCCATCGTTCACGCTTTCAAAGTCTGGGTGCTACCTGACGAGCGCCGATGTAACAGTCCGAACAGACCACAATTCGCTAGTATTCATCCGCGCCCAACCGACACTGAATCCCCGACTACCTCGATTCCAATTTCCACTACAGAGTCATCTACAAGTGAGGGGTCATAAACATCGCCGACGCATTGACCCGCCCCTCGGTCCACACCGCCGCAGTCCTAATTACCCAAGCTAATCCGTTGCTAACTGACCTATTCACCCGCGGGTACAGTACTGACCCATTCTTCACCACTAACAGTCATCCCCAACTGATGGTCAAACAAGGGGCCTATTATCTAAAATCCGGTACCAATCGGATTTGGATCCTTGCCTACCATACCCTTCGGGAATTACTGATCCAGGAGGCACATGCCCCGAGTTTCTCGGGTCACTACGACATCGACAAAACCGCAAAATTACGGAGTCGTAATCATTACTGGCCCGACCTACCGAAAGACGCGCAGCAGTACGTCACCTCCTGCGCCACGTGTCAACGCATGAAGTCTTCCCGACTTCGACCTGCTGGATTGCTGCAGCCGCTCGAGCCACCCTGTCGACCTTGGCAACAAGTGATGATGGACTTTGTCACTTGCCTGCCAGCTGGTTCAAGCGGTAATGACGTGATCCTCGTCGTCGTTGACTGGTTGACGAAAACGACCCATTTTGCTGCCTGCAAAACGACAATTACTGCCAAGCAGACAGCGAAACTAATCCTCACGAACATCGTGCGGCTACACGGCATCCCATCGGCAATCATCAGCGATCGTGACCCACGGTTTACGTCCAACTTATTGGACAAAAACCTGGCAGCAGTACGGCACACGTCTGCATCTATCTACGGTGTACCACCCGCAATCGGACGGTCAGACTGAGCGCACCAGCTAGATGATGGAGCAGCTGATTCGCACGACATGCACAGACCCGACCTAATGGGAAGACGCCCTTCCCTTGATCGAGTTTGCGTAGGATAATGCCCCATCGGCCACGACTACTTAGTCCCCGTTCTTCCTTAATTACGGGATAGTTCCGACAACCCCTCTATCACAACCGATAGAAAATTCGGCACCAAGGTCTCAGCAATTCGTCGAAAGTCTCCGACAGTCTCAGCAAAAAGCCGCCGATGCCATCCTAAAAGCCAACCAGAGGGCTAAGCAGCAAGCTGACCGACGACGCCGAGATTTAACACTTGTCCTTGGGCAATCGGTCCTGCTCGACACCAGGAATTTGGGAATCCCCCTCCCAAATAAATTACGACCAAGATTTTGCGGACCCTTCCGCATCATCTGCATGGTGACACCAGTCATCGCCCATCTGCAGCTGCCGAACGACGGGCGAATTCACGATTCGTTCCACGTCAGTCTCCTGCGACCGTTCGTCCCGAGTGCGACCAATCTCGACCGTCAACATATTAATCCTACGGTCAACCCAGTACCCAAGCCGACGGCAGCACTGTCCAAGATCCTTGTTCATCGTGTACGGGGACATCGAGACACAGCAGCCATCGATTTCCTTGTACGCTGGGTCGGTCGCATCAGTGACGACGATCTCTGGGTTCCCGCAGCCACGCTCGGTGAAAACAGAGTTGTCCGGGACTATGTATACCGACGACGTGTCCCGGATGTGGGTAGTCTCATCTCGGAAGGGGGGGTGGTATAAGGAAATTCTCCTTTCCTTACTGGTTTCGACTATAGCGCGTACGCCCTCGACTCTCGGAAGTCCAGGCCCAGCCAACTTCTTCGGTCCTGAACCACTTCGCGAACCCAAACCTAGACGCACGACGCTTCCGTAGCTTTCGCCAACCGGACCGCCCCAACCTGTTCGCATGGTTCTCGGCTAGATCTGTTTGTGCCTATAAATGCCTAAGCCCTCATTTGTATCGACACTCTTGAATCAAGACTCCTTTATTACACTACCTGTTATTACTCTGATTTATTCATAACATCCATGAAAATGAGGATGTCCGTAACGCCAAAACTCCTGCGACGCCGCAGATTTTCACGTCACCTGAGGGTAGACCTGGATGTGCGAAAGGTGCTGGCCGTCACCTTCACCGAGCCCTTGCGATCCGATGCGACACTTCGGTGTCGCCTATCAGTATTTTATCCACGTGGCGTGCTTTTTCGGCTGCCACTAAAGCAGCAGCCAGGCTCGGCATTCCCAAGAATATGGGAACTCCATGGTCGGTCTGGCGTTGGTTGTTGGGGGCTTGATGTGCATTTTGCATATCTGAACCGTTTCCTAATAAGTTGGCACCGTACTGCCCCGTAGTAATTGTATTAGGGAGGGGAGGTATTCTTGGCCACGCCCTGGGAGAGGAGAATTTGAAATATTCCCTTGGATGCTGGCTAGTCCAAAAATGGCCAGTTTATATATGCCTCTACCGTGTCTCTGGAACTCTTCCTGACATACCTTTTTCTGGTACTTTCCGGGGGGAGTACTCAATTCGGAGGATCCTGGGAAACACTGCAGAGCCGTGCAACATCCGCATCGCCATCGTCCGTCAAGGACCCCTCAGAGCAACTGCTGGCTAGCGAGATCGCCGAGATTTCACATCCTACCACTGATGATTGCTAGCCTTGAACAAGGACCTGCCGGCCAGGGCCTAGTAGTGTCTTTAGCAGGGCCCTCTTAGAACCAAGGAGTAGTGTCAACAGTACCAAGGAAGCTGCGTGCCGCTGTGGTTTTTGAGTCGACTAAAAAATCACCTGCCGGCGAGGGCCCAGCAGTGTCTCCAGAAGGGCCGCCTTAGAACAGAGCCGGAAGCTGCGTGTCGCTGTGATGAGAGCCCTTGAGGTGACTGAAGCCGTGTGACGGTGCAGTGACTGCCTAAGTAGCGTCGCCTCCGCCTCCTCAAGTGCGAGCAGTCACTCTCTCTTTCAAGTCCAAACTAAGCCCCCCCGGGAAATCAGCGAATTGCGTGCGTTCCTCTCAACAGTTACAACCTCTTCACGTTTTCGACTGGTGAATCCAGCTGAATTTGGCAGTATTTCGTCCGCGATATGCGTGGACTCATTATCAGTGCCCCGCTACTTGCAGCAGATACAAGCGTTCGCCAGCCGCTCTCTTGGTCTCCTTCCAAAACTCCCCCACAATAACTATTTTATCGGAAAACCGGACTCGTTAAGCGGCGGATTATAACGGGTCCGGCATGGGCAGTATCGTGAACATCCCCGGCATCACGAGCAGCGGCAGCACGGCGGCGTTGTTCCACCTCATCCTCCCGCAACGCTACGTCATCGTGCTGCTCACGCTAGTGTGCTCCGCCGTGTGCTATATCGAACGCGTGGGCTTCTCTATCGCGTACACCGCCATCGCGATCCGGGAAGGCGTGGATCAGGCGACGAAAGGATGGGTCATGTCGGCCTTTTACTACGGATATGCCTCCTCGCAGGTGAGCTTCCTCGCGGGTGAGCTTCCTCGCAGGTGAGCTTCCTCGCAGGTGAGCCTCCTCGCAGGTGAGCCTCCTCGCAGGTGAGCCTCCACGCAGGTAAGCCTCCTCGCAGGTGAGCCTCCTCGCAGGTAAGCCTCCTCGCAGGTAAGCCTCCACGCAGGGAAGCCTCCTCGCAGGTGAGCTCCTCGCAGGTAAGCCTCCTCGCAGGTAAGCCTCCACGCAGGTAAGCCTCCACGCAGGTAAGCCTCCATGCAGGTAAGCCTCCTCGCAGGTAAGCCTCCCTACTTCACCTTTTGAGTCAAAAGCCTCCCTACTTCACCTTTTGAGTCGACTAAAAAACCTCCCTACTTCACCTAACACACCGCTCACTTTTTATGCGCCTCAACACGTTTCCCCCTTTTGCCACAGATATGCTAACTCACAGGCAGGTGAATTTGGAGTCAGGTGAATTTGGAGTCAGGTGAATTTGGAGTCAGGTGAATTTGGAGTCAGGTGAATTTGGAGTCAGGTGATGTTTTAGAATTCTAAAAAACCATTCACTACAGATATGCCTCCTCACAGGCATGTGAATTTGGAAACAAGTCAAAATTGCAAGCGAACTCCCTTGTTTAACCTCAAGCGAACTCCCTTGTTTAACCTCAAGCGCGCCCTCGTTTCCTTCCTCGCGCTCCCTTCTCTCTTCTCCCTTCTCTCTTCTCCCTGTCCGCTCTCTTATCTCCTCCTTCTCCCCACCTCTCATCTCACCCTCTCACTCACGATATACGTCGCCTCGAAGCATGCAATCTCTCTCTCTCTCTTTCCCCAAACCTACTGCCGCCTTCTCGCCTGCCTGTTCGTTGCTCACCACCGCCCTCTTGTTTCCCATTCCACCCTCTCTCCTCCCCTTGATCCCTCTCGCACTCTTCTCAGGCCCCTGGCAGTTGGGCTTCTCAAAATGATGGTGGCAGGCACCCCCCCTTACATACTCGTTGGTAGCATACCTGCTACTCGCCTGCAATCTCATGTTTCCCATCCTTTCCTCTTCGCCCCTCTTGCACTCCCTCCCAGGTTCCCGGCAGTTGGGCGTCCCAAAAGTATGGCGGTAGACGCGTCCTCACGTACTCGTTTGTAGCCTGGTCCGTTTTATGCGTCCTCACGCCCACCGAGTCACCCCCTGACAGTACAGGCAGCGGCCCCAATACAGTCACGCTCGTTGTAATCCGCCTGCTAGTAGGCATCGCACAGGGATTCATTTTCCCCGCGATACACACTGTTCTAGCTCAATGGACGCCTCCCCATGAGAAATCGCGCGCGGTTAGTTTATCAATGTCCGGAATGTACCTAGGAGCCGGCATAGCTATGCAGATCTTACCCGGATTAGTAGCCTCTAGAGGCCCCGAGTCGGTGTTCCAGTTAGTAGCCGCTATGGGCGTCGCGTGGACTATTCTATGGGTTAAGTACGCATCAGACCCCCCGGGGGGGCCTACGGCGTTTGCTCATGTGCCGGTAGGGGGGGGCATGGGGGGGCACAAGGGGAGCGAGGGGGAGCTGCTTCCGCTGGTGAATGGGGAGGACGACAGGGGGAGGGGAGGGGGGACAGGGTTGGAGACAGAAGTAGTGCACAGAATAGGAGGAGGAACAGGGGGGGGAGGCAGTGTGGGAAATGGCGGAGGGGCAGGAGGCGGAGGCGGAGGGGGAGGGGGAGTGAGGGGAGGGGAAGCTGGGAAGGCTGGGGGAGTGGGCGGAGCAAGCATGGGGGGAATTAAATCCCCATCAAGTGCAGTTTCAGCGTCGGGTTCAGGGGGAATGGGGGGAAGAGAGGAGGAGCTTCAGCGGCTAAAGAGACTGGGAGAGGAGTTCACCTCAACGCCTAAACACCTCAAGACGTCCTACAAGCCATCCATGGCTAAAGACCCTCCTATTCCCTGGGTACCGATCCTCATGAGCGCGCCGGTGTGGGCCATAGTAGCCAATAACTTCACCTTCCACTACGCGCTATATGTTCTTATGAACTGGCTCCCTACTTACTTCCACCAAGCCCTAAACACCAGCCTGCACAACGTAGGGTCCGGTAAAGCCATGCCATACTATATCATGACTCTGTTTTCCAATATCGGGGGTGTACTCGCCGATCACTTAATCGCAAAACGGTACCTGACTGTAGGGGGTACAAGAAAGGTCCTCAACACTATAGGCTTCTTTGCCTCAGCAGTCGCCCTAGCCCTAACCCCCGTCCTTAAATCCGTCAACGGCGCAGTGCTCTGCTCGTCTCTAACCCTAGGCGCGTGTGCGATTGCCCGAGCAGGGTTTGCAGTCAACCACATGGATATAGCGCCTCGGTTCGCAGGGGTGGTGATGGGTGTATCGAACACTGCTGGCACCATGGCAGGGGTGGTTGGGGTGGCAGCTTCTGGGCTGATTCTCGAGGCGTTTTCAGGGGGTGATGGGGCGGGTGGGGGGGGAGTGGTGGGGGGGAGGGGGGAGTGGGGGGGTTGAGTGGTGGGGGAGGCGGAGTAGGAGGAGGAGGGGAGGGGGGATTGACCCTGGGTGGTGGTGGGTGTTCTTCACACCGGCTTCCCTCTGTGTGGTCAGTGCGTTGATCTTCGATGCCTTCGCCACGGGGGAGAGGGTGTTTGAGTAACTTGCTGGTAACAAGGGAGAAGGCCAGCTGCAGTGTGAAGGAGGGTTTGATCGCCAGTGCCTTTGCCACGGGGGAGGGGGCGTTTGAGTGATGCTGTGGGCTCTTGGCCATCCTACTGATGCTCGAGTCGACTCGGGTGGCGTGCGGCTACTCTCTGTGTGCTCAGCTGCTGTCTCCTCTGCTGCTGCCTGCTTGGCTGCTGTGGCGTTACCATCTTAAAGGGTCAACTCAGAGTCGGCTCGCTTCTGAAGTCTGGCCACAACACCTCTCTGCAATGCTTGCCGTGCTGCGAGTCCCACCTGCTGAGTTTCTCAGACTCACCTCACCACCAAGACACCCCCGAGCTTCAAAGGGTGGTGGATAATGCAGTGAAAAGGGGGGGGGGAGTGGGGTGGGCGAACCTGGTGGGACAGGTAGAGGACTCTTCTGCTGGTGAAGGGCGGGTTCAAGAGCAGCACTCAGCAACTGCAGCCAGAGAACCAGCAGCAGCAGTGGCAGAAGCAAAAGGTAGCAGCCTGCGGCAAATTTTGTCAGAAGTAGCAGCGGCAGTGGCTGGCAGCAGGGCTGACAGCCACCGAACCGACGTGATGAGGCCTAACTATCCCTCTTAGTGTTTCTAACATAGCCTGTAACGTGTGGCCTGTAAAGTGGCCTGTAACAAGACCTATCATAGAGATTCATCATTACTTCTGCTGGTGCTGAATGTTGCGAGCCCAGTATACCCTATAACATGGCAGTGCACATGTGTACACCTCTTAGTACCCAATATGCGAACTATAAACCCTCTTGGTGCTCACTGTGTCTCTTGAAGCAAGGGCACGCCCCTGTGATGCAACTTGAGGTGTATGTATGGGCCATGACGAGGCTTTGCTTACCTGGCAGTTCGGATATGATTTGCGGATGATTGCTTCTCACAACCCCCAGTATACGAACCAAGTGAGAGGCAGTCTGTCTGCTCATTTCAGGGTGGCGTGTGCGAATGACCTTGAGTAGCTTTGAAAGAACCAGCATTAGCACTGTACTGTACTCGAGAGAGTACGTACTGTACACATTCCATGTGACATCAGAAGAAGAATCCATACAGCTCGATGCCACACAGGCACAGGTTCCAAGCGTTCTGCTTTGCACTTGTGGGGCCCACAAGGCGAATCCGGAAGAATCTAGCCGGACCAATCACATTGCACGGTTTAGCAGTTGGTCTGGCACAGGTGTCGACTGGCCAGGACGCATACTGCCCCGGGCGGCACAGGGAGGTGTCATCTGAGTGGAGCCGGAGGTTTGTCCAATCAGATCCGTTGTTGGAAGCCTGGGGTTGGAAAAGGGGCGGCAAAGTTGAGGGAGAAGGGGAAGAGTTGGAGATGAGTGAGTGCTCCAAGGAGGGCATTAATGTCCGTGACGTGCATAGCACACCCTTTAGTGCCACACAAACTTTAAACAGTCACACCAACCAAGGTACTCACATTGAGGCACCAGGAGCGCATGGTACATCGGACCCTCTTGCATCACCTCCTTTGTATCACACTCTTGCATCACCTCCTTTGTATCACCCTCTTGCATCACCTCCTTTGTATCACCCTCTTGCATCACCTCCTTTGTATCACCCTCTTGCATCACCTCCTTTGTATCACACTCTTGCATCACCTCCTTTGTATCACACTCTTGCATCACCTCTTTTGTATCACACTCTTGCATCACCTCCTTTGTATCACACTCTTGCATCACCTCCTTTGTATCACACTCTTGCATCACCTCCTTTGTATCACACTCTTGCATCACACTCTTGTATCACATCAGCAAAGGCACCCACCTCAAGGCACCAGGAGCGCATGTAGTTGGGGCTGCCGTCCTGCCGGACTGTGTAGAAGTTGCAGAGGAGCTGAAGGGGGAAGAGGGGGAGGAGAAGGGGTGTGGGGAATGGGGGAAATGAGTGCCACAAGGAGGGCAGAAGTGGAGAATGTAGTGGTGCATGTAGTTGGGGCTGCTCTCCTGCCGGACCGTGTCGAAGTTGCAGAGAAGCTGAGGTGGTGAGGGGAATATGGGGGAAATGAGTGAGACGAGAGGGTGTTGACCATGTGCAAACTCACATACACACACATATATTCACAAACTGTAACCATGAATATACACATAACACATATGCACACATGTACTATACAACTAAGCATGCATACACCTAGAAGAATTTGCCATGGAAAACGCGAGCGGCAAAGACTTCGAACGGAAAGAGATGATAAAAGGATGGATGCAAGTGCAAGCAACCCTTATTAATGTACTAAAAGCATGCCATGTGTTTTCCCCCCAGATACATCCTGTTGAAAAAAAGGCTACGGGACCTAATGAGTCTTGGGAACAGGTAAAATACAAATTGGGAGCTTTGTGGATGTGTGATTTGTTTTCAGCACTCCAAGTCAGGCTCGGGAAGCGGCTCAAGTATATAAATCAATTGCTGTCAAGTATGAGGAGACTGTGTGATCCCGGTTGCTTATAAGACTAGCGAATCACCAAGAAACTGGTGCAGCAACGTGGGGACTATCCCTCATTACATCCCCCCACATTTTGCTACACCATCTCCTCAGTGCCTCACTGGACATGTAAAAAGCCGCATTCACAAAGTTTCCTCGTATTTGGCAGCAATTAATCCATATACCTGAGCCGCTTCCTGGATCTGAGTTGGAGCGATGAAAAAAAAACACCCTCCAAGTCGACCCGCCACCATCAGTCATGCCATGCAAACCCAAATAAGTAGTCTGACAGCCTCACTCTCAAACCCTTGACCCAAAGCGGGGACCTCACCTTGTGCTTCTCCCCCAGGTCGATCCGCCACCATGCAGTCATGCGACCGCCCTCCACACGAGGCCCAGCAAAGGACGAGCTCTGATGGGGTTGGGTTGGGGATTTTGGGGACATTTGGGAGCATGAAAGCGAGGTAAAAAAAAACGGCTGTCATATAATGCGACCGTTTTTCCCAAGCATTCAGGAAAAAACACGCTGTTTTTCCAAAGGAACTTTTAGCAACCCTTTTTTTCGGGGGGGGGGAAGCCTAAACGTCCGCCGGATCCACACATTTCGTCCACCAAAACGCTAGACCCGGCACACTTTGGTGGGCAAAATGCCAGATCCGCGCATTTCACCGGTAATTTTCACAATTTCATTGAAAACTTCGGCCGCATGTTTTAACCAGACCAGAATATACAGCATTGACCGTCGTTTATGGAATCATACGACCATACAATTCGGTAGCGTACCCTACGGTAAAGAAGAAGAAGAAAAGGTCGTCTTTAACCTTGCCTTTAAGCATTAGGTTCAGAGCATAGGGGCATAAAGAATAGAGCACATGCAGAGATGGTCCACTTTCCACATGAGTTGTTGGGGCAGTGCATATAGGCAGGGCATACAAGTGCTTTGAGAAGTTTGCTCCCCTGAGACGAACTTTTGCCTGGTACTACTAAGAGCGGAGGAGTAGGGGGGCGCATTCAACCACATCAGACACTCACCACGTAATCGCCAGACACAATGAGCTTGCCATTGGTGTAGCGAGAGGGAGGGCTGCTGGCTGCCATGCACTGCATGGTACCTTTTTGCACCACATTGCACTGCACTGCACCACACTAAACCGCGCACAACTGCATTCACTCACCACATAATCCCCTGACACAATGAGCTTGCTATCGGTGTAGCGAGAGGGAGGGCTGCTGGCTGCCACTGAGAGGGTCTGGGATGGTTTGGGGGGAGGGGAAGGGGGGCGCAGGGGGGAGGAAGGAGAACGTGGGGAAACGGAGGGGGAGGATTAGCCCAAAATTAGAGGAGGAAAAACGAGAGAGTTGAATAGACATCAGGAGGAGAAAGCGAGACGGAAGGAAGGAAAGACGAGACATCCTTGTAGCATAATCAAAGACGATGATACAGAAAAGGCTCAAAGACATCGTCGTTGTCGGTGCCTCCCGTGCGACGTGCCTTCATGGTGACGGTGGCACACACCGCTCATTTTTTAGATTTCTCAAAAATACCGTGCGACGTGCCTTCATGGTGATGGTGGCTGGCACACACTGCTCATTCCGGAGATTCGAAACACGGACCAGTTTTGAGGCGCCTCAAAGCCAGACCACTCACGTTCGGTCCCAAAGCCACATGGGGTACCAACCAACTCACCCCCAGCAGCACCGGATTCATCCAAGGGTGCCGCCCGTAGGACGTCCCGGCATGGTAACACACGCCGTTCTTATCCCCGTCGTGCATGTACTGAAGGACGCGGGGGTTGGTTAAACCTGGCGCCAGCAGCAAGGGCGGCGACCCTTTCATCAAGGGAGCAGGAGAATCCGCTGCTCTTTTCCTTGCTGCAGCAACAAATGCAGCAGCTGCTGCCGCTCTCTCGTGCTCCCCTTCTTATTGACCCGCTTCTCCCCCTCCTCCTCCCCCCTTGCAGCAGCTGCTGCTGCTCTGTCGTGGTTTGTCCGCCTCGCACCCACTCCCATACCGCCCCGCTCCCCCCTCTCCTCGCTCCCGCCTGCAGCTGCTTCTCTATCTTCTGCTCCACCCCCTCCCATACTGTCATCTGCAGTCGCAGAAATCCTAAACCCAGAAACCTGGTCGGGCGGCGCCTGAGTCACGCGAACCGAAAGCTGACCAGACGGTCGCATTGATTCGTCCACTGTGGCACCCTCCACTCGCCTTCGCCCACTCCCACTTGCCTCCATGCGTCCGCATGCCTCCAATACTTCTGCCTCCAGAAATCTTCTCCCTGTGCTCCCCATCCCCTTCCATCCACTCTCTGTTGCCTCCCTCCCCTTCGGCCTTTGCACTTCCCCCGATTCTCCTTCCCCTCTTCTCTTCAGTACCCGCTCCTCCCCTCCCTCCACGCCGTTCCCTTCCCCTGCTGCCCTTCCCCATCCCTCCCCCCCTTCCGTCCGCCTTCCCTCTCCCACTCGCTCTGTATCCCCCTCCCTCAACCGCGCACAACCACCTCCGCCATTAGACGATTTTTGAGTCGACTCAAAAATCACTCGCTCTCTATCCCCCTCCCTCAACCGCGCACAACCACCTCCGCCATAAGACGCCGCCCTTCCCCCTCTCTGCCCCACCCCTCCTTCCTCCACTCCACGCAATCCAGCTTCACGTCTCTCTCCTCGCCCGTGCCCCAGCGCCGGCACAAAACCCCCTCCTGCAAGCGCAGTAACCTGTGTAGACGCGCCGTATTGACCAATACCTCCCTTGTCAGGACCTTCCCTGGTTGCTGATTCTCGAGCCTCGGCCTCTTGTCCTGCTGCACGTGTGTGCGGTTGAGCCTCCCTCCCTCTCGCCGTGCAACTGGCATCCCTATCATCTGCACACACGTGCATCCTATCCTCAAACGTTTCAAGATCCGCTTGAGCCTGACAAGCACACGCACGAGCCCCTCCCGTCAATCCCATCTGCGCTTCCCGCTTCTCCCTCCCTTCATCTCGCCCCCCTCCCTTCACTCTCGTCCCCTCCCGCGCCCATCCCTCTGCTCCCTTCTCAATACGCCCCCATTCCTTCGAACGGTCCTTATCATGCCGGCCCCCTCTCTCCCGTCCACTGCTTTCAAGGGACCAGGCCCGCGGCACAGCACCCACCGAGCCTGACGGCCAGGCTCGGGGCGGGAGGTCAGGGGAGGTGAACCGGACGATCCGACGGCCAAGATCTAACTGGATGGAATCGGATGGCTGGTGGGAGCTGTGGACGGGGAGAATTAAACCCTGGCTGTGTGGTGGGGGAGAAAACCCATGACTTGTCTCCGATGGAAAAGGTGGATAGCAGTGGTCCCGTGCGGTGGAGAGTGGTGAGCCAGAGAAGGGGCTGGAGTGACCTTGTGGGGTAGGAGGGTAGGCTTGAGGTCTTGTGGCTGCTTGGCTGTGCAGGTTGCGGCGGACAATTTCCTTGATGGCCTGAGAGCAGGGCAAACAGGAGGGGAGAGGAGAGGCAAGAGGCAGGCTCGCTTATGGGTCAACTCAAAAGCATTGTGCCAGTTGCGGTGGGCAATCTACCTGTCAGGCTGAATGCAGGGCAGGGAGAGGGGACAGAGGAGGGGCACGGGGCAATGGAGAGTGGTGGAGAGTGGTGACGCGACATATGCCCAGCATAGAATCTGAAAATATTGCATAAAATAACAGAAATGAAAAAAAAAGGAACATTGAGATACTTTCGAGACGCGTCGTAAGCATAGAGTATGAAACTATCGCCAACACAAACAGAACGACTGAGAGCATTGGCAAAGGTGATTTTTGAGTCGACTCAAAAATCACCTACAGATCGACTGAGAGCATTGGCAAAGGTGATTTTTGAGTCGACTCAAAAATCACCTACAGATCGACTGAGAGCATTGGCAAATGGTGAAGGCGGGGAAAGGGGGATGCACGGAGAGTGCTTTTGAGGCGCCTCAAAAGCCATCGCCAACGCAAACAGATCGACTGAGAGCATTGGCAAATGGTGAAGGCGGGGAAAGGAGACGCACGGATCGGCGAATGGTGGGAAGCCACGTGGCAAGCAGGCTGTCTCTGAGCCTGAATAGGATGGTGTCTGGGAGGGACATGAACTGCACGTGCTGCAGCAACCCAGAAACTTCGTCCTCCTCTTCCTCCTCTTCCTCTTCGTCCTCCTCTTCCTCCAATAATGCTTCCCCCCTTAGCGGCTGTAGCATAGGCTCGGCTCCCTCCAGCTGTAGCCGACTGAGCAGCTCAGAATGCAAAAGCGCCTCATCAGTGCTACAGTCCTCGTGGCACCCACTAGTACAAGGGGCGTGCCTTGCAATATCCTCTTCCCCCCTATCTGTACTCCTTTCCTCCCTCCTCTCTTCCCCTCTGCACTCCTCCCATCCCTCCCCTTCTTCCCTCTCCTCCCGCTCCTCTCTCATCGTCATCTCCCCCAAAGCCCGCTCCGCCTCCTCCTTCCCCTCCTCCTTCCCCACCTCCTCCTCCTCTGGCTTTCTCTCCTTCCCTCCCTCCTCCTCCCCTTCTTCCCTCTCCTCTCTCACCATCACCTCCCCCAAAGCCCGCTCCGCCTCCTTCCATGTGCTGACGTCAGCTCGCTGCATGGCCCACGTCAGCACGGCATCCAGCACTCTCTCCTCGTTGGTCGTCCAGAAGAAGGGGCTCTGGTAACCAGATGGGAGGTGGTAACCAGACAGGTGGCAGTGTGGACACACAGGGGCAATTGAGTTGGGACGTGATGCATCATGGCTGAACACCAGCCTTTAACACTGCACTGGAGTAACTATACTAAGTACCTGTACCTTAACTAGACTACGTACCTGTAGCTTAACTAGACTAAGTACCTGTACCTTAGCTAGACTACGTACCTGTACCTTAACTAGAGTTGTACCTTAACTAGACTAAGTACCTGTACCTTAACTAGACTAAGCACCTGTACCTTAACTATACTAAGTACCTGTAACTTAACTAGACTAAGTACCTGTACCTTAACTAGACTAAGTACCTGTACATTAACTAGACTAAGTACCTCTAGCTTAACTAGACTAAGTACCTGCAGCACAGCTGTTGGTGCAGCAGCAGGGGGCAGCGTCAGCCCATCCCTGTCAGCACCCACACAGATCCGGCCAAGTGACTTTTGAGTCGACTCAAAAGCCATCCCTGTCAGCACCCACACAGATCCGGCCAAGTGACTTTTGAGTCGACTCAAAAGCCATCCCTGTCAGCACCCACACAGATCCGGCCAAGTGACTTTTGAGTCGACTCAAAAGCCATCCCTGTCAGCACCCACACAGATCCGGCCAAGTGACTTTTGAGTCGACTCAAAAGCCATCCCTGTCAGCACCCACACAGATCCGGCCAAGTGACTTTTGAGTCGACTCAAAAGCCATCCCTGTCAGCACCCACACAGATTGCTCCAACAACCGACATGCGTGCACCATGACTGAAAAGGGGTGAACCACTGTCATACCAGCGCAGCTCACCTGCAGCACGGCTGCTAAAGCAGCAGCAGGCAGCAGCCTCAGCGACTCTCCGTCAGCACCCCACTGCCATGCGTGCACCATGAGTGTCAAGGGTGAACCACTGTTGTACCAGCGCAGCTCACCTGTAGCACAGCTGTTAGAGCAGCAGCAGGCAGCAGCCTCAGCCCCTCTCTGTCAGCAGCCACATACCGATCCGCTTACCCCTGTCCCACCAGCGCAGCTCACCTGCAGCACAGCTGTTAGAGCAGCAGCCGGCAGCAGCCTCAACCCCTCCCTGTCAGCAGCCACACACCGCTCGAACTGAGCAGCAGCCAATGAGGCGGCGACAGCTGTCAGGTGGGCGCAAGTGTCCCCTGGGATAGAGGCAGCAACCCGCAGGGTGGCGAATGCTGAAGCCTGGAGGGGGAGAGGAGTGGGGGGGTGATGGGAGATAGGTAATAGAGAACAGGGATGTAGGGAGGGGAGAGAAAACGGCTGTGGTGGTGGGCGCAGTTTTTTTAGGCGCCTCAAAAAATAGAGATAAGGGACTAAGGGAGGGGAGAGAAAACAGCAGTGGTGGTGGGCGCAGCACAGGAGTTCCCCGGAACACGGGCAGCAAATCGCAGCGTGGAGCCTGGAGGGAGAGAGAGAGGAGTGAAGCGAGGGATGGAAGGGCAGGGGAAGAGTGATGGATCACAGGGGTCTGTGACGTGGGAACCAGCTTTCCCCCGGGATCGATGCAGCAACTTGAAGAGTGGTGAGTACTGAGGCCGGAGGCAGAGCAGAGTGGAGCGAGGGAGGGAAGGGCAGGGGAAGGTTGGCGTGAGGAACACTGAGGATTGGAGGGAGAGGGGAGTGGGGGGAGGGAGGGACTGAGGATTGAAGGGAGAGGGGAGTGGGGGGAGGGAGGGGCCAGGGGAAGATTGGCATGAGGAACGCTGAGGACTGGAGGGAGAGTGGCACGCAGGGGTGAAGGAGCAGGAGAACAGGCGAATATTTATATGCCAAAATAAAACTTATCAACTCAACTCGCCACATCAACACATCCAAACCAGCCTTGCCAAGCCACGTCACCTCATTACCAGCCATTGCTCACCTCACCTCATCAACGCATGCGAGCAGCTGCTGTTTCACAGCGGATTTTATTAGTCGACTCAAAAGGTGATTTTTGAGTCAACTCAAATCAAAAGGTGATTTTTGAGTCAACTTAAACGTCGCACCTCACTGCAAGCCATCTCACCTCGTCAACACATGCCAGCAACTGTTGGTTCACAGCGTGATGCAGGAACCTATTTTTGAGGCGCCTCAAAAACAGCGTGATGCAGGAACCTATTTTTGAGGTGCCTCAAAAACAGCGTGATGCAGGAACCTATTTTTGAGGCGCCTCAAAAACAGCGTGATGCAGGAACCTATTTTTGAGGCGCCTCAAAAACAGCGTGATGCAGGAACCTATTTTTGAGGCGCCTCAAAAACAGCGTGATGCAGGAACCTATTTTTGAGGCGCCTCAAAAACAGCGTGATGCAGGAACGGTCAGCCAGGCACAGCAGCGACAGACGGCAGCACAGTGTGAGTGCTCTTGATTGCACCGCAACACCTATTAGTCTCACACCTCATTACAAGCCATCGCTCACCTCATCAATACATGCGAGCAGCCGTTGGTTCACAGCGTGATGCAGGGCCGGGATGCAGAAGCGGTCCGCCAGGCACAGCAGAGACAGAAGCACGCTTTCAGTGCTCTTGGACGCTGCAGCAGACATTGACCGTGATTGTAACGGGTGCACCATGCGTGACTGTAACGGGTGTGAGTGTGATGAGCGGGTAGGAAGCTCTCCGGTATAGAAGAAGTGCAGGAGTGCGCCGACGGCTTCGTTAGAAGCACCTCCGATCACAATCTCATGTGATGTGGCCTCCCGCATGCCACTTGTCAGCATCTGATTGGACGAGAGCAAACGGGGGTGAGCATAGGAGTTGAGAGATATAATCAAGAAATAGAATAATGGCGGATGAGAAAACCCCAAGGAGATTAATATCTCCTAGAGAGACCAAATATATATGCATATATATACATATATATGTATATATATATATAACACAAAGCAGAGAGTACTTGCCTTGTGGAAAGCAGTGCTCCAGGCGCAGAGCACCACTCGGTGCGCTCGAAACACCGTGCTGCCGTGCTGGGCCGCCTGCACGCTCACGTCACTGTAGCTGCCGCTGTAGCTGGCAGCGTGGCTGGCAGTGTGGCTGGCAGTGCTGCTGGCAGGTGAGGCTCTTAGAGTTAACATGGAAGCCGTGGAAGCCAATGAAGGCTCTGAAGTCTCTGACGACCTGCTGCCACCACCGCAGCAATCACAACGGAGGTGTCTAAAAAGGCGGCGCTCGGACGAGAGGACATGGAGTGGGACGCCTGCTGCTCCCTTGTCCGAGATCGAACTTGCAGTTGCAGTTGCAACAGTGGCTGTGGCTGTGTTTGTGCTTCCACCTGCAGATGCACCTGCTTCTGTGTTACCACCTGAAAACCTACCTGAGCATGCACCTGAGCTTTCACCATCCCCTTCCCTCAAACCCCAGCTCTCCTCCTTCCCAAGCATCCCTTGCCAGCATTGGTCCTGTGAGGAGAGCAGCGCAGATTGATCCCCACTCCTAAGCCGCGCCTGGGCTTGCCTCAAGCCACTCTCTCCCTCCTCTTGGCTCCTGGCTACTGGATAACAGAGGCACACGAGCCCGTTGACCAGCGTTGACTTTGAACACCTCGTTGACCTGGCTGAGTCGGTTGACTTGATTGACTTGAGCCTCTCGGCAACAGTAGCACTAAGAGCAGAGTCGCCCCCCTGGGATACAGCCCTATAGACACCCGGCGCGGAGGGTCCTATAACAGAGGATCCCAGAGCACTCGGTCCAGATGCAGCGTATCTGCCAGGGGCTGTGCCAGATGCATCTGGTTGAGTTGGTTGAGTTTTACGCGCCTCAGAATCCGAGCTATGCGCCTCAAGTGCTGCTTGGCACGACTGCACCAGTTCTTGTGCCCCTGACTCGTGTGCAAGCGAGAGGAGGGGGTGGAGGGCCGAGAGGGGAACCTGGAATGGAGGGGGGGGAGTGCACCATGAGATGAGGTGGCATGACGAATGGTAATGGGAAAGGCAGGCGCCATGAGTGCACGCCTGCACCGGTTGTTGTGCCCCGGACTTGTATGCGAGCAAGAGGAGGGTCGGAGGAGAGACAGGAGTACCTGGACCTGGAATGGGATCGAAGGGGGGAGATTGGTTGAAGTAGTTGCAGACAGTGACCAAAGAGGGAGCAACGGGTGGTGAGACGGCAGCATAGGTGCTTATACCAGAAGTATCTTCTGAGCATCTAACTCTCAGGGAACGGATGGGAGGGCAGGAAGGGAGAGGGGCACAGGCAGATGAAGAAAGGAGAGCGAGAGTGGAGATAACAGCACGAGGAGATAACAGCACGAGGAGATAACAGCACGAGGAGATAACAGCACGAGGAGATAACAGCATGAGGAGATAACAGCATGAAGAGATAACAGCACGAGGAGATAACAGCACGAGGAGATAACAGCACGAGGAGATAGCAGCACGAGGAGATAACAGCACGAGGAGGGTAACAGCACGAGGAGGTAACAGCAGCATGAGGAGATAACAGCACGAGGAGATAGCAGCACGAGGAGATAACAGCATGAGGAGATAACAGCACGAGGAGATAGCAGCACGAGGAGATAAACAGCATGAGGAGATAACAGCACGAGGAGATAACAGCAGCATGAGGAGATAACAGCACGAGGAGATAACAGCACGAGGAGATAACAGCACGAGGAGATAGCAGCACGAGGAGATAACAGCACGAGGAGGTAACAGCACGAGGAGGTAACAGCAGCATGAGGAGATAACAGCACGAGGAGATAGCAGCACGAGGAGATAACAGCATGAGGAGATAACAGCACGAGGAGATAGCAGCACGAGGAGATAACAGCACGAGGAGATAACAGCATGAGGAGATAACAGCAGCATAAGGAGATAACAGCACGAGGAGATAACAGCATGAGCAGATAACAGCATGAAGAGATAACAGCATGAGGAGATAACAGCACGAGGAGATAACAGCACGAGGAGATAACAGCATGAGGAGATAACAGCTGAGAGATAACAGCACGAGGAGATAACAG